>CAUYQG010140048.1:0-20962 GCA_963574415.1 Tarsius wallacei | reverse complement strand
GGGCTCGGTGGCTCAGCCTGTAATCCCGCGCCTTGGGAGGCTGAGGTAAGTGGATTGCCTGAGCCCGCGGGTTCGAGACCCGCCTGGGCAACTTGGCGAGACCTCATCTCTACAATAAATCAAAAAATCAGCCGGGCATGGTAGCGCATGCCTGTAATTCTGGCTACTTGGAAGGCTGAGGCGGAAGGTTCGCCGGAGCCCAGCAGGTCAAGGCTGCGGTTGCCGGGAGCAGCCACTGCACTCCAGTCTGGGTGACAGAGTGAGACTCCAACTCAAAAAAAAAAAAAAAAAATTCACTAGAGTGATTCAAAGACGGATTTGAACAGGCAAAAGAAAAACTAAATGAGCTTAAACATTGAACAATGGAAATCATCAAGTCTGAGGGAGAGAAAGAATAAAAATAAGAAAGAAATAAGAAAGTTTCAGAGACTAAGGGACCTGTAGGATACCACCAAGACCAACAGACACATTGTGAGAGTCCCAGAAAAAGAAGAAAAGAGAAAGTGGCAAAGACAATAGTTGAAGAAATATTGGAAAAAACTTCCCAAACTTGGCCAGGCATGGTGGCTAACATCTATAATCCCAGCAATTTGAAAGGCTAAGATGACAATTGTCTGAGTCCAGGAGTTCGAGACCAGCCTAGTCAATAAATGAGACCTCATCTCTACAAAAAAATCAAAAAGTTAGCTGGGTGTGGTGGTGCATACCTATAGTCCCAGCTACTTGGTAAGCTGAAGCAGAAGGATCACCCAAGCCCAGGAGGTTGAGGCTATGGTGAGCCATGATCACGCCACTGCACTCCAGGTTGGACAACAGAGTGAGACCCTGACTCAAAAAAAAAACAAAACTTCCCAAATGTAATGAAATATATGAATATAAGCATCCAAATAATTTAACAACCTCCAAACAGGATCAACGCAAAAAGATCCACACCAAGATACATTATGATCAAAATGTTGAAAGACAAAGATAGAATCTTGAAAGCAGAGAGAGAAGTAACTCGTCACATAAAAGGGATCCTCAATAAGATTATAAGCAGATTTGTCATTAGAAACTTTGGAGGGCAGAAGACAGTAGGTTAATAAAGTCAGAGTGCAAAAGAAAAAAAACTGTCAGCAAAGAATTCTATATTCAGCAAAACTATCCTTCTAAAGTGAGGGAGAAATTAACATCTTCCAGATAAACAAATATTGACAGCGTTTGTTACCACTAGACCTGCCCTGAAAAAAATGCTAAAGGAAAGGAAGTTCTGTAGAATGAAATGAAAAGATGCTACACAGTAACTCAAAGCTGTATGAATTAAGATTTCAGTAAAGGCCAGGCACGGTGGCTCATGCCTGTAATCCCAGCACTTTGAGAGGCAGAGGAAAGAGGACTGCCTGAGCCCACAGGTTCAAGACCAGCCTGGGCAACATGGTGAGACTTCATCTCTATAATAAATTAAAAAATTAGTTGGGTATGGTGTCACACACCTGTAGTTCCAGCTACTTGGAAAGCTGAAGCAGAAGGATCACCTGAGCCCAGCAGGTCAATGCTGGGGTGGTCACGAATGTGCCACTACACTTCAACCTGGGCAACAGAGTGAGATCCCCACTCAAAAAAAAAAGATCTCAGTAAAAGTAAATGCATAGCAATTATAAAAGCTAGTATTATTGTAACTTTGGTTTGTAACACCACATGTTGTTTTCTACATAACTTAAGAGACTAACGAATTAAGTGTATATATATAGTTTAAGTTTTTAGACAAATGATGTATAACATATAATACTGTGACATCAACAACTAAAAGGGGTGAGAAATGGAGCTACTGAAGGAACAGAGTTTTCGTGTTACTGAAGTTAAGATGAAATAAATTAAAATTAGAGTGCTATAACTTTAGGATGTTAAATGTAATCCCCATGGTAACCACAAAGAAAATAGCTAAAGAATATACACAAAAGGAAATGAGAAAGGAATTTAAACATTTCACTACAAAAAAATCAACTAAACAGAAAACAAAACAATAATATAGAAAAGGAAGGATTTTTAAAAAGCGCTAAGACATATAGAATACAAATAGCAAAATGACAGAAGTAAACCCCTCCTTATAAGTAATTATTTTAAATGTAAATTGATTAAACTATCCAATCAAAAGATAGATTGGCAGAACAAATTTTTTAAAATATGATCCAACAACTGTATGCTGTCTACAAGAGACTTACTTTAGATCTAAACACATAAATATGTTGAGAGCAAAAAGATGAAAAAGGATATTCAATGCAAATAACAACCTTAAAAGGTCCAGGCACAGTGGCTCACAACTATAATCCTAGAGCTTTGGAAGGCCAAGGTGGAAGAATCACTTGAGGCCAGGAGTTCAATATCAGCCCAGCCAGCATAGTGAAACCTTGTCTCTGAAAAAATAAAAATTTTTTTTTTAATTAGCCAAGTGTGGAAGCTTGCACCTGTAGCCCTAGCTACTCAGGTGGCTGAGGAAGGAGGATTGCTTGAGCTCAGGATTCCAAGGTCATAGTGAGCTATGACCATGCCACTGCACTCTAGCCTGGGCAATAGAGTAAGACATTGTCTCTAAAAAATAAAATAAAATAAAAATAACCAAAAGAGAGCAGTGGCTACATTAATATCAGATAAAATAGACTTTAAATTTTAAAAAGTTATAAGAGACAAAAAAGAAGCTGGGCACAGTGGCTCACACCTATAATCTCAGAACTTTGGGAGGTCAAGGCAGAAAGATCTTGAAACCAGGAGTTCAAGATCAGCCTGGGCAACATAGTGAGATCTCATCTCTACAAATTTAAAAAACTAGTCAGACATGGTGGTATGCACCTGTAGTCTCAGCTACTCAGGAAACTAAGACAGGAGGATCACTTGAGCCCAGGAGTTCCAGGCCTTGGTGAGCTATGATTGTACCACTGTACTCCAGCCTGGGCAACAGAGCAAGACTCTGTCTCTAAAGAAATAGAAAATGTGTAATTTTTTAAAAAAGGGCCAGGTGCAGTGGCTCATGCCTATAATCCCAGCACTTTGGGGGGCTGAGGTGAGAGGATTGCCTGAGTCTACAGGTTCGAGACCAGCCTGGGCAACTTGGCAAGATCTCCTCTCTACAGTAAGTCAAAAAAAAAAAAAAAAAATTAGCCAGGCATGGTGGCACATGCCGTGGTTCCAGCTACTTGGAAGGCTGAGATGGGACGATCATGAGTATGCCACTGCACTCCAGCCTGGGCGACAGAGTGAGACTCTGACTCAAAAAAAAAGAAAGAAAAGAAAAGATAGATAGCCTACAAAGTATTTTCTCTGACCATAATGGGATGAAGTTAGAAATCAATATCAATACCAGAAGGAAAACCATAAAATTCACAAATTTGTGAAAATTAAACAACACATTCTTAAGGCCCCAATGGATCAAAGAAGAAATCACAAGAGAAATTAGAAGATGATTAGAGACATAAAAATAAAAACACAACATACCACAACTTATGGAATAATGTAAAATCAATACTAAGAGAGAAATTTATAGCAATAATGTTTACATTAAAAAACAGGAAAGATTGCAAACAATAACCTAACTTTTCCAACTTAAGGAGCTAGAAAAAGAAAAACTAAACCTAAAGTTAGCAAAAGGAAGGAAATAAAGATCAGATCATAGATCACTATAACAGAAAGTAGAAAACAGAGAAAAATCAACAAATCAAAAGTTGGTTCTTCAAAATGATCAATAAAATTGACAAATGTTCATTTAGATGGACTTGAGAGAGAGAAAGAGAGAGAAGACCCATATTACTAAAATTAGAAATAATTTTACAGTAGTTCATGCCCATAGTCCCAGCTACTTGGGAGGCTGAAGCAAGAGGACTGCTTGAGCCCAGGAGTTTGAGATCAGCCTAGGAAACATAGTGAGACCTCCCGTCTCAAAACAACAACAACAACAAAAATGAAAGTGGGAATATTACTACTGATTCTACAGAAATAAAAAGGATTATAGACAGGCTCGGTGGCTCAGCCTGTAATCCCGCGCTTTGGGAGGCTGAGGTGAGTGGATTGCCTGAGCCCGCAGGTTCAAGACCCGCCTGGGCAACTTGGTGAGACCTCATCTCTACAATAAATCAAAAAATTAGCAGGTGTGGTAGTGCGCACCTGTAGTTCCAGCTACTTGGAAGGCTGAGGCAGAAGGATTGCCGGAGCCCAGCAGGTCGAGGTGGCTGGGAGCGGCCATTGCACTCTAGTCTGGGCGACAGAGTGAGACTCCAACTCAAAAAAAAAAAAAAAAAAAAGGATTATAAGAGAGTACTATGAGCAAGTGTACAATAACAAACTGGATAACCAAATTCAAAGAAACACAAAACTTGCTAAGATCAAATCACAAAGAAGTAGAAAATCTGAACAGACAAACCTATAACTAGAGTAAGAACCAGTAATTATAAAAATCTCCTAACAAAGAAAAGCTCTGGACCTAATAGCTTCACCAGTGAATTCTATCAAATATTTAAAGAACTAACACCCATACTTCTCAAACTTTTCCAAAGTATTGAAGAAGTAGGAATAATCCCAAATTCATTTTATGAGGCCAGCACAATCCTGATACCAAAACCAGACAAAGACACTACAAGAAAACTGCAGACCTATATCCCTTATGAACATTTATGCAAAATTTTTCAACAAAATACTAGCAAAACAAATTTAGCAGGTTTTTTGTTTTTTTTTTTTTTGAGTTGTTGTCTCACTCTGTTGCCCAGGCTAGAGTGCAGTGGCAAATTCACGGCCACCCCAGCGTTGACCTGCTGGGCTCTGGCAATCCTTCTGCATCGGTCTTCCAAGTAGCTGAACTACAGGTGCATGCTACAACACCTGGCTAATTTTTTTTAATTTATTGTAGAGACAAAGTCTCGCCAAGTTGCCCAGGCTGGTCTCAAACCCACGAGCTCAGGCAATCCACTTGCCTTGGGCTCCCAAAGTGCTGGGATTACACGCTGAGCCACCATGCCCAGCCATAGCAGCATATTAAAAGGATTATACAGCCGGCTTGGCGGCTCAGCCTGTAACCCCGCACCTTGGGAGGCTGAGGTGAGTGAATTGCCTGAGCCCACGGGTTCGAGACCCGCCTGGGCAACTTGGTGAGACCTCATCTCTACAATAAATCAAAAAACTAGCCGAGTGTGGTAGCACGCACCTGTAGTTCCAGCTACTTGGAAGGCTGAGGTGGAAGGATCGCTGGATGCAGCCACTGCACTCCAGTCTGGGCGACAGAGTGAGACTCCAAATCAAAAAAAAAAAAAAAGGATTATACATGCCGGGCTCGATGGCTCAGCCTGTAATCCCATGCCTTTGGGAGGCTGAGGTGACTGGATTGATTGCCTGAGCCCGTGGGTTTGAGACCCGCCTGGGCAACTTGGCGAGACCTCATCACTACAATAAATCAAAAATTAGCCGGGCGTGGTAGCACGCGCCTGTAGTTCCAGCTACTTGGAAGGCTGAGGCAGAAGGATCGCTGAAGCCCAGCTGGTCGAGGCTGCGGTGGCCGGGAGTGTGCCACTGTACTCCAGTCTGGGCAACAGTGAGACTCCAACTCAAAAAAAAAAAAAAAGGATTATACACCATGACCAAATGGCATTTATTATTGAAATGCGAGGATAGTTCAACATGCAAAAACTGATCAATGTAATACATTACATTAACAGAAATAAGAGAAACACATAATTATCTCAACTGTTGCAGAAAAAGCATTTAACAGAATTCAATACCCTTTCATGAGAAAAACACTCAATAAACTAGGAAAAGAAACTACCTGAACATAATTAAAGCCACAAATGAAAAACCCACAGCAAATGTCATACTACATGCTAAAAGACTGAAAGCATTTCTCCTAAGATCAGGAACAAGATAAGGATGCCCACTTTTGACACTTCAATTAAACATGTTTTTGGAAGTCCTAACCACAGCAATTAAGCAAAAAATAAAATAAAGTGGAATAGAATAAAATAGGATAAAATTTTAAAACAATAAAATAGAATAAACAAAAAGCATCCAAGTTGGAAAGGAAGAAGTAAAATTATCTCTGTTCAGAGATGATATGAACGTATAGGCAGAACACCATAGCCAAAAAACTCTTAGAACAAATTCAGCAAAGTAGTAGAATACAATGTCAACACATAAATATCAGTTGCATTTCTATATACTAACAATGAACAACCAGAAAAGGTAATTAAGAAAACAATTCAATTTACAATAGTATCAAAAAGAATAAAATACTTTGGAATTAACCTAACTAGAGAGGTAAAAGACCTATACAGTGAAAACAACAAAACATTGCTGAAAGAAATTAAAGAAGACAAAAGAAAACACATTTCATATTCACGGATTAGACTTAATATTAAAAATATCAATACTAACTGAAAGCAACCTACATGTTAGATGCAATCCATACCAAAATCCCAATGACATTTTTTGCAGAAATAAAAAATCCCATCCTAAAATTCAAATGGAATCTCAAGGGACCCCAAATAGCCAAAATAATCTTGAAGAAGAATAGAGCTAAGGAACTCATGCTTTCTGACTTACTACAAAGCTATAGTAATCAAGTATTGTACTGGCATAATGCAGACATATATAATAAACTTCTTTGACTCCATGTCTTGCCAGCTGGACAAACTGAGTCCTCAGGGTGCCAGGCAACCCTGCTCCCACACCTTTGCTGAGTGAAGCCCACACTTAAATTTTCACAGATAGGAGTCAAGTGCCTACTGCTATCCCAAGATGGAACTGCACACTGGTTGCTCTACTGTTCTGAGGTCTGGGGAAGGCTCTGCCCTCAATATGCCACTGGACATTGCTCTAAAGGGGACTCTCTTCAATGACCCTGACCCCAAACTCCCATTGGGCAATGCCCTAGTAGGGGATCTCTGTGGTGGTCCTGCCTCTGCAGCAGTTGTCCGCCTGGATCCTTAGGCATACTTGTAAATCCAGGTAAAGCCCCCATAGTTCATACACTACATGTAACCCTGAAGATGGCACTGTGAAGATGCTGCCAGGGTTTACTGTCTGTGCCTTCCAGAGTAGCCCAAGCTGCATCTGAGCCTGCTTAAGCCACAGCTGGGGTGGCCTGAGGAGGAGCACTGAACTGGAATACTGAAATCATTCTGCCACCAAGGCCCTGGCACTCTAGGTCTGTGATAGCTAGGGCAATACCCAAAGATCTCTGAAATGCCTTCAGGGTCATTCTATCATTGTCTTAATGAACAGCATCTGGCTTCCTTTCTATCCATACCAAACTCCTTATCAAATGTTTGCTTAGCCACACACTTTGTGCTCTCTCCTGGACACATTTTTTCTTTTCTTGAGTCAGGGTATCACTCTGGTACCCAGGCTGGAGCACAGTGGCATGATCATGATGATTAGAGCTCACAGCAGCCTCGACCTCCTGGGTTCAGGCGACCCCTCCACTTCAGCATCCCAAGTAGCTGAGACTACAGGCACACACCACCACACCCAGCTAATTTTTTTTATTTTTCGCAGAGACAAGTTTTCACTATGTTGCCCAGGCTGGCCTCAAACTTCTGGGCTCAAGCGGTTCACCCTCCTCAGTCTCCCAAAGCGCTAGGATTACAGGCAAGAGCCACTGCACCTGACCCTGAACACATTTTTTAAATTTTTTTCCTAGTCAGAGTCTCACTCTGTTGCCCAGGTTGGAGTGCAGTGACATAATCACTGATCACTGCAGCTTCAAACTCTTGGGCTCAGGTGATCCCTCCACTTCAGCCCCTCAAGTTTCTGGGACTACCGGCACATGCCACATGCCCAGATAATTTTTTTAGTTTTTGTAGAGACAGGGTCTCACTACGTTGCTTAGGCTGGTCTGAAACTCTTGGGTTTAAGCAATCCTTCTGTCTCAGCCTCCCAAAGTGCTGAGATTACAGGCATGAGCCACTGCACCTGGCCTCAATTCTTTTTTTTTTTTTTTTAATTTTTAATTTTAAATATGTGGGGTATAATTCAAGGTTAGGAGGAATACAAATGTTCATTATGCAGGTACCCTTGTTGATGAGGTATGACTCTCTTCCCCCAGTAGATTCCCACCACTGCCAATCCCACCCCCTCACCTCAATTCTTTACAATATGATCAGCTAAGAATTTTCCAAATCTTTCCGTTGTGCTTCTCTTTTGATTATAAAGTCTATCTTTAATTTGTTTCTCTCTTCTTGCAGTTTACTATAAGCAAGCAAGAGAAGCCATGCCACACCCTCAATGTTTTGCTCGGGTATTTCTTTCACCAAATATCCTATTTTATCACTCAGAAGTTCTGCCTTCCACAAAACACTAGGACATGAACAAAATTCAGTCAAGTTCTTTGCCACTTTATAACAAGAGTGGCCTTTCCTTGAATTTCCAGTAACATGTCTCTCTCATTTCCACTGGAGATCTCATCAGAATGGACTTTACCATCCATATTTCTATCAGCATTCTGATCTAGACCACTTAGGTAATCTCTGAGAAGACTAAGGCTTTCTCTACAGTTCTCTTCTTCTGAGATCCTCCCCAGAATCACCTTTAAGACTCCTTTGATGGCAATATACTTCAAAACTCCTCCGGCCTCTATCCATTACCTAATTCCAAAGTTGTTTTCACATTCTTTGATATTTGTTGTAATAGCACCCCACTTCTTGGTACTAACTTCTTAGTCTGTTCAGGCTACCAAAATAAAATATCCTAGACTGGGTAACTCATAGCTAACAAATTTATTGCTAGGTGCAGTGGTCGTGCCTGTAATCCCAGCACTTTGGGAGGCAGAAATGAGAGGACTGCCTGAGTTCAGGGGTTCAAGACCAGCCTGAGCAACACGGCGAGACCTCGTCTCTACAATAAATCACAATATTAGTCAGGTGTAGTGGCGCACGCCTATAGTTCCAGCTACTTGGAAGACTAAGGCAAAAGGATCACCTGAGCCCAGCAGGTCAAGGCTGTGGTGGCCATAAGCATGCCACTGCACTCCAGCCTGGGCGACACAGTGAAACTGACTCTAAAAACAAACAAAACAAAAAAACCAAATTTATTGCTCAGTTCTAGAGGCTTCCAAGATCATGATGCCAAAAGAGTCAATGTCTGGTGAGGGCTCTCTGACTCACAGATGGTATCATCTTACTGTGTCCTCACATGCAGAAGGGGCAAGGAAGCTCATTTAGGCCTGTTTTATAAGGACACTAATCCTCTGTGTGAAGGTGAAGCCCTAATCAACTCTCAAATGCATCACCTCTTAAAATCATCACTTTGGGGGTTAGTTTTGTTTTGGGGTTTATTTTTTCTTTTCTCCTTTTTTTTTTTTTTGATGTTGCCCAGGCTGGTCTCCAGCAATTCTCCCACTTCAGCCTTCCAATAATTGGAAGTACAGGCACAAGTTAAGGTATCTAACTGATTTCAACATATGAATTTGGAGGAAACACATACATTCAGACCATAGCACTATCATGATTCCCCATTTAGAGCTGAGAAAACTATAGAAAGTGAAGTAACTTGTCCACACATCTTGTAAGTAATAGAGATTCTAACCAAAGTCAGCCCAAGTCTGAGGCCATGCTCCTAACCACTAGGTAGCCTTCCAAATCAGTAAGTGAAAGAAGCAGTTGGGCAAGGCCAGAGTAGCACTGAGGAAGGAGTCTGGTCTAGGGTCTGTAACCACCCACCATGTATACACTTTATGCTTGGTCTGGCAGCACATGACTATGACCCAGTTTTCTACCAGGCCCTCCTGTACGTCAGGCTTCCTGACTACACAATGGGAAAAACAACTCCTCCATTTCCAGTCCTCCAGACTTTGGTTACTGCCAAGAGAAAACATGTGCACACCTACATCAACCAGAACCAAATGCTACTTAAACTGCAGGTGCTGGCTTTGCTAACTTGGCACATCACATCTCTGGGAGTGGCCAGTGTCAGTGGCTTAAGTGGTCCAAGGTGAAGGGAGCAGCCCTCACCCAGTAGTGACAGCCAAGAGAGGGATGGTGACACAGCAGGTCACAAAGGGCTCTGTAGCTGTCAGCTATTAACAAGTGACAGGCCTGAAACCTCCAGGTCTTTTTCTGGGCAGGTGGAAAGACGCCAAACGCTGGCACTCTGGACCACCATTCTGCTGAGTGGCCAGATGCCCCAATAACACATTGACTATTGGCACTCAGAGAGGACATGAATCAGGAGGAACAAGGCGACACTTCAGGGGATCAATCTCAAGATTACTGTTTCGTTGACTACAGGAAAACAAGCAACCTATTACAGTAATGTTCCTTTTCTGCTCTTCATTCTCGCTCCCTTATCAAAACCTATCCAATATCCTAGAGAGTGATCTGTTTACACTGCAAATCCAATTGTCTCACCACCATAACCACCAACAGCCCTCCAAAGGCTTCCCCTGCTCTCCAGGTAAATATAAAATGCCTTGCCACGGCAGACCAGGACTGCCCTTGCCAGTCCCTCCAACCTCATCTTGTAAGATGTCTCCTCTCATTCTCTGTGCTCTGGCCATAGACCAAACTTTCAGTTGCTCATACAACTCTCCACCCCCTCCCCACCTCCAGAGCTTTGCAAAAACCGGGCTCTCCACCTAAAATGCTTTTCAACCTGTCACTTTGCTTAGTAAAACTTGTTTGCTCTTCACAGTTCAACTCAAAAAGCACTTACTTCCTCAAGGAAGCTAGAAATTCTCTGATACCCTCTTAACCCCAGGACCAAGTCAAATCCCTATCAAATGTTCTCATGATATCACATTCCTTTCTTTCAGTACACTTACCACAATTGTAATTTTACATCTATGTGATTATAATTTGATTAATGCCAGTATTCACCAATATACTATAAGCAGGAACCATAACTAACTTGGTCACAACAATATCTCAGAGCCTACAACAGTGTCTGCAATGTAACAGATGTTCCATACATTTGTTGACTGGAAGGATAAAATTTCAAAGAGAA
Organism: Tarsius wallacei; assembly: GCA_963574415.1. Classification (NCBI taxonomy): domain Eukaryota; kingdom Metazoa; phylum Chordata; class Mammalia; order Primates; family Tarsiidae; genus Tarsius; species Tarsius wallacei. The sequence goes on along the minus strand of CAUYQG010140048.1, from coordinate 10,009 downwards.
GGGAAATGAAACTCTATCCAAATCAAATGATTCTACTTAGAAAAGCTGTTCTCCCTATGTGACCTTAACTAAGCTTTTCTCTCCCCTTCCCAAATTTCCTACAAAAGTTACTTCCTATGTCCTACCATTTTCTAGGCGGGTGGTAGCCATAGTGATAAGTTGGCGCACAGCCAAACATAGTCTAAAAAGATATCACCTTGTCTAAGTGCTCCAAGCTTCCAAAATAAAAGTCCACAGCAAAGACCCAGGCAGACAAAAACAAAAAAACCTTTACCCAGTAAAGATACTGAACCAAACAACCAGCAGCTTCTGCAGGAAAGGAGTAACCTAGGGCAAGTGGTGACAAGACTACAGAGGTCTGAGGCAGAAGCAGGTATACTGTTCCCCCTCTGAAGGGATTTTAAACCCTCTTTTACTCCTTGGATAAAGCAGAGATGTACCCAAACATTAAATACCAAAGTCTCCCCTGATAAGGCAGCTTCAGATGAGGTCTACAGATCGTGACTCAGAGAACCAATATCAGCGCCTGAAGAAGTTCACAGAAAGCTCTGAGGCTAAAACTCCCCCTACAGAAGCAGAAGGAGCTTCTCCCTGCCCGTCTGTTCTTTAGGGTAGACAGGTGGGGAGTGGAATGCTGATAGGCAGAAGTATTTACTGAACACCACTTAGTGCCAGGCATAGTGAAAGGTACTTTGTAGACAGGGATGTTAGTGAAAAATAAATGAGAAATGTATAAGCACATATGCAGACAGATAACTGATGCTCTGCGAGGTTAAGCAACTTGTCCAACAACTATTGAATGGCAAAGTCAAGAGGCTAACCCAGATCTGCCTGAATCAAAGACTCTTTTCTTCTACCCCAATGATGCCTTTGTGGGTCATCTATGAGCTCCACTGTGCTCCTCACTCCTTCACCACCACCTTCCTAACCAGAATGGGGATACAGCTCCAGGTAAAATCTCTGTGAAAGAAAAGCCTGTCTTCCATGAGCATAGCCCACCAAAGTCCATATGCACAAAAGTGAGATGCTCCATCACTTCTCAGGTATGGATAACAGTTTGCTGTAGGGAGCAGAGTTCATCACCTGCAGCTATAAGGCATGAGGCTGGGTTTTCTGAAAATTCCAAATGAGCCCCCAGGGATGAAGTCTCCGTCTTTCCCAGAATCCACTGCTGCTGGGCACTAGGATGATAATCCTGCAGTCCAAAGCACATTAAACCAAAGGATGATGTGCTCCATTACTACATCAAAAAGTACCTATGCGGCAGAAAACCCCAGCTGAAGTCTCCACATTTCCTCTATGCGGAGTGGGCAGCAACTTCATACCTAAATCATCTGCATCCACACAGCAGCTCCTGAAGGTTAGGTACCCATTAATTGTGCCATAGTTCAAGGTTAGCTCTTCCCCCTGCACTCATTTCAGGATCTGCCTCTAATCAAAAGCTATGCCAGCCGATTATTAGAATGGTAACTATTATGCCATTATAATATTATTGTGCTTTTTTCCTGCACTTAACATCTGTTGGCTGATAGGTTTAACTGGTATATAAGCAATAATTACACAGTGCTCTATTCCTTCCAGCCAAGCCTCTTGTGTGACTCTTAATGCTAAATCCAACTGAAGCAAATGCCCAACCTCAGCAGCAGTGGGAACATGGCTCATCTGGGCTCATCCACCATGCCTCTAGTGGTCACAGTGCCAGAAACAGGCTCAACTAAGTCCCTAATTGTTAACACACTCCCTCACCATTCCAGGAAGGTAATGGAATTTGTGGGAAACACCACCCAGCAAGCAATTTATTGTTGAAAACCCCAACAGTACTGGAGGAGTCATACACAGGTCTCAGTATTACAGAGGGACAAGCAGTACCAAATCACAATGTCACACACCACAGCAACAGGAGAAGAAAAAGCATTTCTCCACTGGGAGTTCTCAAATAAATGGTTCCCAGAGAGCCATTCTGCCTGCTTCCCCACACCCGCTTCTAGGCAACTGCTGGCAAAACTGGCAAAGCAAGAGATGGGGGAGCAGAGGGCTATCTCCAGGCTCCTATTTTGAAGCTGAGAAATCATCATCCTGGCTGCTGGGCCTTCTTTATGCAGGGCCCACTAGAGGCCAGGATGGAGTCTGGAGGCCAAAACAATGAAGCAAGTCCCACTTCCTGTCAGTCAAAGTCCCTGTATCTACCTGTCACACTATTTATGACAAACAAGAGAGAAAGATGTGATATTCTACCAATACAGAATATCAATATGCCTGAATTACACATTAGCCCTATTAAAGGCAACCCATAGCGAGGCTACATAAAAAACACACATGTTAAAACAAACCCTGCCAGGAGACCAGGGCTGCCCTGCTTTGTTCCCTACACTGTAATACACAGGGCTTTTTTTTTTTTAAGGCAGAGAGGCGGGCGGAAGGTTACTTGAATTTAAATTACCAGTGAACACTATAATCTGTGTGCAAAGAGAAAAGGAACATTCAGGAATGCCAAGCATAGGCTCTTGGGACATGTGTGGCCAGGGCAGCAGAAGCCCGCAGGGTACCCATTAATTGTGCCATAGTTCAAGGTTAGCTGGGCACTAGCTGAGCTGCAGGGAGGCAGTGAGCACCATGGAGGGAAGGTTCATTTGCTTCTAAGGAAATTTACTTCTGCTATTCCTACTTAAATCAGAATGAAAATTGCCGGGTGGCAATTTTCAGTCTGAGCGCACTGCTCTCCTCACTGGGGAGCAGGTGAGCCAGAAGGCAGGGCCCATGCCCCACAAAGAGGCACTGTCCTCTAAGTCTGAGAAGATTGCCCACTCAGAAGAACATTAATATGAATGAACAGCACCAGTTACCCACAGAAGTAACCTATCTAGGGAGGGGGTTGAAAAGGTGCTACTGAAGGCAGGGACCACATCTGCCTCATTCACCACTCTATTTTCATGACCAAGCAGGACCTGGCGCATAGGGGGTACTTGGAAAATAACTGTGGAGTAATAACCACAAAGAACCCTTGGGTTATAACAGATTAACAAGAGCTAGAATCTAGTTGTTCCTACTGCGACCTGTGGTAATAGAAGGGCCATGGTCAGCAAAGAATATGTAAAAGGGAATCTAGAGAATAAAAATGAGTCTATCTCCAATACCTGGGACCTTAACAGACTGACCAGTGTATTCTGGTCAGATTACTGATACAGTACTGGAAGGGCAACATGGGGAAGAAAGAAGAGGAGAGAGAAGGAGGCAAGGGAGCAAGTGGGACAAAACGTTCATTGAATGCTTACTATGTATACAGTATATCTGAAAATCCCAGGGGGTTTACAGATGAAGAAACAGGAACAGAAGTCAATAACTCCTCTGGGTGTATCCGAAGCTATGACCCAAGAGTTCTTCACCATAGTTTGCCTTGGTTTCCTCCAGAAGGGAGTGGACTGCCAGTGACCCTTTTCTAGGGAGAATGCTCTTACACATCCACACAAATCAACTCGATAGTCATGTTTCTTGGAGTTAATCAGTTAACTGGAACTGTGGCCTAATGGTCTCTCATGAATTTCATGTGCCTACAATAGCCTCCAGAAACTGAAACCAGGATGAACTAGCTGAGTTTCCAGGCCTGAGGCCCACCAGTTATCAGTTGGTTTCTCTTTCTAGGACAAATCTCTGGCATAGCACAGGTCAGGTCTTGGTAAAGCAAGAATCTGAGCATGACCTCTACATGCCCCCAACAAGTTATCCTCAGAGATCACAAAGGAGCCTCCCCTACTCTGGGCTGTGCCATCAATTTTCATTCTGATTTAAGTAGGAATAGCAGAAGTAAAAGGATTTCTGCTTGGTCCTTAGAAGCAAATGAACCTTCCCTCCATGGTGCTCACTGCCTCCCTGCAGCTTCCAGAAACCTTCTACACCTATGACGTCAGAGGCAGCAGTGTAGAAAGGGCAAAGTGATTTTCAATGTTGTATTCAAAAGAGACCAGAGGTGAGGATCGGCCAGTGTTCCTAATGGAGGTGACTATCCTGGACAAACTCAGGGGAAGCTAAGTCATACTAAAATACATTCTCAAGGTTGTCTGTTTACTTCACCTCCTGTATAAGGGCTTTCATCGGCTAAAATGGGTTTTTCAAAGCGTAGAGAAGCTGATGATTCACCCAGGTGCACAACAGCTGCTGGGAAGACCTATGGGAAGAGGCCACCCGGCAAAGCCAGGCTGCGTATGAAGAGAAGGGTCTCCAAGGAACAACCTACATGCCAAGCCATATGTTGTCAGGATATTAATTCAAACTCATCTTGCACACTTTACAATGTTTACTCTCTCTGGGATGTGAAGCATTAAATTATATCCAAGGACTACACAAGTCCTTCCAATTCTATTCCACACTTACTTCTTTGCTAAAAAGATTTGTAACCTGGAAACAAAGCCTGCTGCCTAATAGCAGCAATAATTCTCCACAAAAAATAGAAAACCACACTGTCCATTCAAACTCTACTAAAAGGTATTGCCCCATTGGAGCTTTTGTTTACTCCATCCAGGAAAAGGAGAAATATACTACTGACGCCTTTTTCCAGAGAAGATAGACCTTAGAGTCCTGTAAAGAGGAGAGCTCAAACCAAAAGAGGAAAGAGGGAGCCGGACTCGGTGGCTCAGCCTGTAGTCCCACGCCTTTGGGAGGCTGAGGTGAGTGAATTGCCTGAGCCCACGGGTCCGAGACCCGCCTGGGCAACTTGGCGAGACCTCATCTCTACAATAAATCAAAAATTAGCCGGGCGTGGTAGTGCGCGCATGTAGTTCCAGCTACTTTGAAGGCTGAGGCGGAAGGATCGCCGGAGCCCAGCAGGTTGAGGCTGCGGTGGCCGGGAGCGGCCACTGCACTCCAGTCTGGGTGACAGAGTGAGACTCCAAAAAAAAAAAAAAAAAAAGAGGAAAGAGGGATCTCCATAGCTCTACTCCTACTCCAATAGAAACGGTTCTAGAAACAGGTAAAAGAATTCCAAAAAGGGAAAGACTACCTCACTGCCACAAGAACATGAGATAAGGTTGCCTAGACTAGTCACAGCTCTACCCTGATTAGACTGAGTCCTTTAGATTCTTCAAAACTCAATTTTTTACTCAGTGACCTAGATTGAGTCCTTTAGACTCTCCAAAATTCAATTTTTTACCACCTAAAAATGGGAATGTTGTAAGATTGAAAACAGTAAAATTTGAAAACAATAAAATGTTGAATGTACTTTAGGTCTGATTGTTATTCCAAAGACCCCCTAGGTGAGACACCCTAAGACACTTCCGGGGAGCAGAGAGGCAAAGCTGTCACCTCTGAGAGGCAGTCCATAGTAACCAAGTCCAGGCATTTGCAGAGAAACCCACACTTCAGGAGCAAAGTGAGGACAGAGTGAAATTTGAAGATGAGACCACACACAGGTCTGCTCATATACATTTAAAAAATAATAGTACAGGTGGGGCTCAGTGGCTCAGCCTGTAATCCCAGCACTTTGGGAGGCCAAGGCAAGTGGACTGCCTGAGTCCATGGGATCGAGACCAGCCCGGGCAACTTGGCAAGACCTCGTCTCTACAATAAATAAAAAATTAGCCAGGTATGATAGTGTGTGCCTATAGTTCAGCTACTTGGAAGGTTGAGGCAGAAGATTCACTGGATCCCAGCAGGTCGACGCTGGGGTGGCTGTGAGTGTGCCACTGCACTCCAGCCTGGGTGATGGAGTAAGACACTAACTCAAAAAAAATAATGATAATAATACAGCAGGTCCCCAAATAACGTCATTTTGTCCAATGCCATATCCTTATAATGGTGATGCGGGGGGGAAGCGATTCCCGGCTGGGACCACTGTCTATGTAAAGTTTGCTTGTTCTCCCATGTCTGCATGGGTTTTCTCCAGGTAGTCTCTTTCCACTTCCCAAAGATGTACATGTTAGGTTCATTGGCATGTCTAAATGGTCACAGTCTTTTTGAGTGTGGAGGTGTGTGTGAGTGCCCCTGTAATAGGACGGCATCCTGTTTAGGGTACCAGTGCCCACCTGGTACCCTGATCTGCCAGGATAGGCTCTGGCCACACAAGACCCTAAACTTGAATAAATGGGTAACAATTATCTTACTTGTTTGTATGACTCTTTCTTAAATAGATATATAGCTCACATTTATTTCAATGTGTTTTGGTCTTGATATAGAAGTCTGGTGATATTTTTGTAACAAGAAATATACCATAGAAACTTAACGCTTGTTAACATCAATCATCCTGTGGTAAAACTGGTTTCATTACACATTGCTTCACTTAGTAACAGTTCCAAGAACCTATCAAAAACATTAAGTAAAGACTTACTGTACATGCATATGGCTCAGATTTGAAAAGGCACACAAAGGTATACAGTGAAAAATAAGTCTCCTTCCTACCCCATTCTCTAGCCACTGAGGGTCCATCACTAGAGACCACTGTTTTCAATCTGTAATGTATTCTTCTAAAAATACTCCTATTAGCTAGCTTCTACCTCAGATGGGGATACCACTGGCAGCACCACTCTCAAGCCTAGAAAGTAACAGCAAGCTAGTAAGCATTGCCGGGATACTTAGGGACCATGAAAAGAATGAGATAGCCAGAGGATGTCACCCTGCAAAAGCTTCCATGGTATTGCAGATTTCCTTCTGGCTATTATACTGCTTTGACCCTTGACTGATCACATTTAGGCAACGATTTTGTTCAATATATTTCCATTTCAGTTCTATCTGTACACTCAGAGCTCCCCTCAGAGATGTCATTAACAGGAATGATCTCTGGGACCTCATGCTATACCAGCCTGATGACCAGGCCCTTCAAAGTAGCCAAAAGCAAGAACAATCATCAAACCTGCCTCGGTGGATGCTGGGCAAAAGAGCAAAAATCACAGATGTCCTTGGATCACCACCTTCCTAGCAACAAAAGTTGTTTTTCATAGCCCAGTGAAATCAGTATATATGATAGGATAAAGTCCAAACCACAATTGATGTTCTATGGGACCAAGCACAAAAGACTAAGTCACTACCCATAGAAAATTACAGGACACTCTCAACAAAAGTTAGGCTTCCACCAAAACTCTCTCAAAAGTTTTCAAGTTATGTCCTCTTCACTTCCTTTTTTCTTCCACAAGGAACCTAAAAGTGTGAAACTCCAGCCTCTACCCAAATGTCACAAATGGGTAGCTTATAGGTCAATCCTGGACCACAAATGTACTTTGGTAGTCCTCAGGGATTCTGCATATATGGCTTCTCATAACATGAGACAATGAGGTCACCAGAGCCATATTCACCCATGACAATAGGCTGAGTAGCACTGTTCCTCACAGAGCACAAGCACTCCAATCTGACACAGTCCCTGCTGCCTCTCTGTTCCCTACCTAGCCCTGAGAATATCTGAGTTGGAGATACCCCAGCCAGTAAGTGACAGAAGAGGCTAAAAAAGTGGCAGTATATCTGTTGACCAAATAACAGAACTTTTGCATTCACAAACATTTATTGAACACTTTCTATGTGCCAGGAACTGTGCCAGAAACTGAGTACACAAAGAAGAATGAGGGATATAGTCTCTGCCCTCCAGGAATTTCTAATCCAGTTGGGTACATAAGACTTACTTTAAAAAATCAAGTGGGGCCATTGCTAGACTATCGCCACCATTGCCTTCGTAGACTCTGGTGTGGCCATGTGCTCTTTGAGCTATAGCTGTCGCCATGCTTCCTAACTTTGGCCCACTCCCCTACCTTGGGAAGGTGAATCTTCTCTTTCTCTCTCTGCCTTTCTCTAATTTACTTTTAAATAAACTATATTTTCTAATCTTAAAAAAAAAAAAGAATCAAGTGGCTTCAGATACAAAGGGCTATGGAACTTTCTGCAGCTTGGAATCAAGACTGTTTCAAGGAAAAAGTAGGATTTCAACAGGACTATTATCATTTCTCAGGTTTTCATGTAATCATCCATTCAACAACCACCTATGGTATCCACGTTATACTCAGAATTATGCTAAGGGGCACATAGCAAAGCTGAGGCAGAAGGATCGCCTGAACCCAGCAGGTCGAGGCTGCAGTGGCCAGGAATGTGCCACTGCACTCCAGCCTGGGCGAAAGAGTAAGATGCCAACTCAAAAAAAAAAAAAAGAAAATAAATGTATTCAACAGCCTGTGGGTGCCATTGAAGGCTTCCAAGCATAAGTGTTCTCTGATTAGAACTATATAAGGAGGAGTCAAAGTGGCAGTGGGATACAAAGTTCTGGAGGAACCTAAAGCAGGAAATAGGAGTCTTCTATAATAATTCAGGAGCACAGTAACAGAAAACAGGGAAGCAATAAGACTAGATAAGAAAGATACTGCAAGGTTTGCCAAAAAGACAATGGCATTTCATTGAAAACACTCAAATTCCTATTTTTTACAAATTCAGATTGGTCTTTCTCCAAAATAATGAGTTTTTACCTTATTTGCTTCATCCAGAGAAGCAAGGCATAGGTGATAGTTACAGCGCTCAAGATAAAAACAGCTCAAGATAATGGGAGTGGCTTCAGGGGCTTTTCCCCCACTCCCACTGCTATGTTGAGCTAGCTGAAATCTCAAAGGGAGACAGTAAACTTAAGCACAAAATCTAGGTCAGTGTACTTGACTGTGCCACTCTGACCCTGAACGAGGACCAGAAATGGACATACAGATCAAAGGAAAGACGTAGTAACAAAAGTCAAAGTTCCAGCTGGGTGTGGTGGCTCATGCCTATAATCCCAGCGCTTTGGGAGGCCAAGGTGAGAGGACTGCCTGAGCCCAGGGGTTCAAGACCAGGCTGGGCAACTTGGTGAGACCTCCTCTCTACAATAAATCAAAACATTAGCCAGGCATGGAGGCGTGCGCCTGTAATTCCAGATACTTGGAGGCTGAGGCAGAAGGATCGCCTGAGCCCAGCAGGTCAAGGCTGTGGTGGCTGTGAGCATGCCACTGCACTCCAGCCTGCGTGACAGAGTGAGACTCCGATTCAAAAAAAAAAAAAAAGTCAAAGTTCCTTTAAGGAGCTATTCACTTCATGTCTAGCAGAAGGGCAGAAAGCAAGAGGTAAAGAGAACACACTCTCTGAGGGACCCAGGCAGGCTCTGGATCAGCCACCCAACTCCAGTAAGATCCTCATGTAGACCCTTCCCAGGAAACAAGCCCTGCTGGTTCAGGCACCTGGTTAGAGGGAATCTGGGTGAGAACTGAGCTAAGTAAGGAAGGGGATGGCAGGGAAGCTACAAAGTTGTTTGCTATTTGCAACTTTTTTTTAGTTATTCATCATGAGCCTGCTATTAACTGCTGATAGGAATAATAAACCAACGAGTAAAGACAGACAATTATGTGATGCTTGAGATGAAACTTGCTTAGTCAGCATAACCTATCCTCAAATCAAGCCTCAGGTTAGAAACCAGAAACTAACATTGTCACTACTAATGATAATGATGATAATATAGAGTATTTACATTGTGCCAAAGAATTTACCATATACATTATCTCAATTAATTCCTAAGACAGCTATAAAAATAAGTATTACTAGTCCCGTTCAACAGATTAGGAAACTAAGACAGAGAAAATACATAACTTATAGCCTGACAACTAGTAAATAGATAGCAAAACATGAACCCAAGTCAGTCTGACACCAAAATGTTTTAAACCACTCTGATATACATTCATTCCTTTTCTTTTCTTTTCTTTTTAGGACCTTTGCTTTGCTAAACCATGGTCTGACCATGCGGTTCCTTGAGCCATGTTTCCTAGCTTTGGCCCCCTCCCCTACCTTGGGGAGGTGAATCTCTTCTCTCTCCCTCTCTCTAATAAACTTTTTAAATATTTTCCAATCTAAAAAAAAAGAATGTCAGAGTCTAAAATTGTATATTAGAGTCTAAAATTGTATAGAACTCTAAGGTGTACTGACACACATGCTTCAACCATAAAACCCCACCATAGGGCTATCAAGAATGAATATTGACTAGGTATGGTAGCCCAAGCCTGTATTCCCAGTGCTTTGGGAGGCTAAGGTG
>CAUYQG010140043.1:0-18656 GCA_963574415.1 Tarsius wallacei | reverse complement strand
TGGTGGGTATCTATCTGAGGATGGGGAGACACCTCTTATCAACAAGGGTACCTGAACGAAATATTTTTGTATGCCTAACCCCTAACTGTACCCCACAATAACATAATAAAATAAAATAAAATATTAAAAAAAAAAAAAAAAGTAGTTCCTTGTAACATATGTGTTGTTCCATAATCTACCAAATAAGTTGATAATTTTTAAGTTTATTTCTAAAGCAAGTTTGCCGCTTATAAAGACAAAACAATGAATAAGCAATGTGGATATTTCTGGCCTCTCTCTTTCTTGGTGTGAATAAATACATTTACTTTGTGATTTAAAAGATAAAGTAAATTCAGACTCTAGGGTTCTGTCACCTCAGAGGGAACTGATTTTTTAAAAGCCTTAAAGATCAATAGGGTAACAAAGAGGTAAGGTTCAATTACTTTATCAATCTGATAAAAAAAAATAACAAAAAATTTCTTGCAAAGATTCTGGGAAGATGGCAAAGTAGGAAACATCTGAGATCTGTCTCCCACCTAACCAACAGTTGCACTAGCAGAATCTATCTAATGTAACTATTTTGAAACTCTAGAGTCTATTGAAGAATTGCAACTTTTCTCTTCCTTTTTTTTTTTTTTTTTTTTTTTTTGAGTCAGGGTCTCACTCTGTCACCCACACTGGAGTCTAGTGGCACAATCATGGCTCAATGCAGCCTCAGACACCTAGGCTCAGACGATCTTTCTACCTTAGCTTCCAAAGTAGCTGAGCCTATAGGCACACACCACCACACTCAACTAATTTTGTCATTTTTTGTAGAAACAAGGTCTTGCTATGTTGCCTGGACTGGCATCAAACTCCCAGGCTCAAGCAATTGAAGGATTGCATCTTTCAAGAAGAATCTTGGTCGATGTGTGTTCAGGCTGCTATACCAAAATACCCCAAATTGAATAACTTATAAGCAACAGAAATTTATTTCTCACAGTTCTGGAGGCTGGGAAGTCCAAGATCAAAGCACCAGTGGTGTCTGATGAGATCATTTTCCTCATAGATTGTAGTTTTTTGCTCTATTTTCACATGGAGGAAGAGGCAAACAAATTCTTTCAGGCCTCTGTGATAAGGGAATTAATCCCATTTGTGAACACAAAGCCTTCATGACCTAATCACCTCATAAAGTCCTTACCTCTTAAAACTATTTTCTTAGAGATTAAGTTTCAATATATACATTTTGGAAGGACACAAACATTCAAATCATAGCTGATAACAATTATCATTAACTATAGTCAATTTTAGCAATTAACACAGTAGCAGCTATCCATAAGTCACCTCCAACTGCATGACAGGCAGTTGTACACATGTCCCAGGAGCAGCCTGCATATGGCTTGTGGAAAGCAGAGTGAGCAAATAGCACCCTGTCTTCCAAATATCAGAGATCTGTTCTTTGATCACTGATTGTTGCTTCTGATCACAAAGATGCAGAAAAAGAGCCAGGCAGCCATTATTGCTGCATTCTCTTTTATTTTTGCAAGCCCTGCTTCCTCTGGTTGAAGTGACTTCCAGAAGATTTAAAGGGCTAACACCATCCCCCAACATTTATTTTTCTCCTATTCCAATTTTGGGAGCCAAGCATTTGGAAACTGGAACTTTCAAAAGCAATTGCATATATGGAGAAAATTAGAAAGTGACTGTGCATGTCCAGAAAAGGTACAGACTCAGAAAAGACATGAGAAAACCTTAAGTTTACAAAGCCAAGTATGATTTTTCACACATATACGAACTACAACAATTTTAAATAAATGACAAAATGACAGCAAATCTTGAAAAGGTAGAAAAATCTGATTTCCAGAGTTACCACACTATTAGAATCAAAGGTCCAGTTAAAAAAAAAAACAACAAGACATACCAAAACAAACAAAGAGAAAACAGAAGAGTATGACTCACTCAAAGGAAAAAAAAAATCAATAAAAAAGTACCTGAAAATAACCCAATGGTAAATCTACTAGACAAAGATTTTATTTATTTATTTTTTTGTTTATTGAGTTGGATTCTCACACTGTCACCCAGGCCGGAGTGCAGTGGCATGCTCACAGCTACCACAGCCTCAACCTGCTGAGCTCAGTGATCCTTTCACCTCAGGCTTCCAAGTAGCTGGAACTACAGGTGTGTGCTATCACATCTAGTTAATTTTTGTGATTTATTGCAGAGACAAAGACTCACCAATTTGCCCAGGCTGGTCTTGAACCCCCGGACTCAGGCAATCCTATCACCTCAGCCTCCCAAAGTGCTGGGATTACAGGCTAAGCCACAGCCCAGTCTAGACAAAGATTTTAATACAACTGTCTTAAAGATGACCAAAGAACTAAAGAAAAATGTAGAGAAAGCAAACAATGTATGAACAAAATGAAAAGTCAATAAAGAGATAGAAAATAAAAACAAACCAAAAATAAATTTTGGAGCAAAAATGTACAATACCTAATATTAAAAATTCACCAGAAGAATTCAAAAGCAGATTTGAGCAAGCAGAAGAAAAAATCAACAAACTTAAAGATAGGACAATAAAAATTATCAAGTGTGAGGAAGAGAAAGAAAAAAAGATTGAAGAAAAGTGAACAGAGGCTAAGGAACTTGTGAAAAACTATCAGCAGACCAACATATGTATTATGGGGATCCAAGAAGGAGAAGAAAGAGAAAGGGGGGAACATTTAGAAATAATGGCTAAAAACTTCTCCAATTTAATGAAAGATATGAATAAAAACATCCAAGAAGCTCAATAAACTTCAAATAAGAAAAACTCAAAGAAACACATACAAAGACACAATATAATCAAACTTCCAAAGACAAACAGTCTTTCAGGAAGTAAGAGACATGCAGCCAGTCATGCACAAAGAAGTCTCATAAGATTATCTACTAATACATTTAAAATAATTATTTTATGTTTGGAACACATAATATATAAAGATGTATAATAACTTTATGGCATCAACAACCAAAAAGGGTGGGGATAGAGCTATAAAGGAGCAGAGTTTTGTATGTTGTTAAAGTTAAGTGATTGTAAGTTCAAATTAGAGTGCTATGACTTTTGAATATTAAAGGTAATCCCCATGGCAACCACAAAGAAAATATCTATAGAATATATTTTTTAAAATAAGAAATTTACACATTTAACTACCTAATTAACAAAACACAAAAGAAGACAGTAATGCAGGAAATAAGAAACAAAAAAGTTACACAGCATATTAAAAAGACAAAAAAATGACAAAAGTAAATTTCTTCTTATTAGTAATTAGTTTAAATGTAAATGGATAGCTGGGCTCGGTGGCTCAGCCTGTAATCCCGCACCTTTGGGAGGCTGAGGTGAGTGAATTGCCTGAGCCTGCGGGTTCGAGACCCACCTGGGCAACTTGGCGAGACCTCATCTCTACAATAAATCAAAAATTAGCTGGGCGTGGTAGCGCGCACCTGTAGTTCCAGCTACTTGGAAGGCTGAGGCGAAAGGATCGCTGGAGCCCAGCAGGTCGAGGCTGCGGTGGCCAGGAGTGGCCACTGCACTCCAGTCTGGGCGACAGTGAGACTCCAACTCAAAAAAAAAAAAAATGTAAATGGATTAAACTCTTTAACTAAAAGACAGAGATTGGCAGAATGGATTTTTTTAAATGATCCAACTATATGCTATCTACAAAATCTTATTTAGATACAAAGACAAATAGATTGAAAATGAAAGAATGGGAAAAGATATCTCATGAAAATAGAAAGGGAGCAGTGTTGGCTAAACTAATGTCACACAAAATAGAATTTAAATCAGAAATTTATAAAAGACAAAGGGCATTATATACTAATAAAAGTTTCAACACAAAAAGATATAGTAATTATCAGTATTTATGCATGTAATAGCCAACCATTCAAATATATGAAGCAAAAACTGACAGAATTGAAGAAACAGACATTCTTTTCAATAATAGCTGAAGATTTCAATACCTCACTTTCAATGATGAAAAGAAGATAACTATAGAAACAGAAGCCTTAGCATAATGCACTAACTTGATCTAACACGTACATATAGAACGCACTGTACAACAACAGCATACACATTCTTCTAGGGCAGACTGTATATTAATAGTAGGCTACAAATTGAGTCTTAATAGATAAAAAAGGTAGATATTATACAAGGTACCTCCTCATTGGGGTGGAGTATAACAACAGTGGGGTATAGAAGTTAGAAATTTATAACAGAAAAACACTGAAAACTTTACAAATGTGTACATATTAAATAGAACTTTCTGAAACAACCACTAGGTCAAGAAATCAAAAAAAATTAGAAAATAATTAGAGATGAATGAAAATAAAAATACAACATGCGAAAATATACAGGATACAGAGAAAACAGAGCTAAGGGGGAAATTGATAACTATAAGCATTTAATTTTTTTAAAAAGACCTAACTTTACAAATCAAGAAATTAGAAAAAGAAGGCCAACTAAAACCAAAGCTAGCAAAAGGAAGGAAATAATAAAGATTAGAACAGAGATAAATGAAACTGAGAATATAAAAAATACAGAAACATCATTAAAACTAAAAGTTGATTCTTTAAGAAGATCAACAAAATTGACAAACAGTTAATGGCAAAGACTAAGAAAAAAACACTCAAATTACTAAAAATCAGAAATGAAAGTATGGACATTACTACTGATTCAACAGAAATAATTAGGATTATGAGACAATACTATGAACAATTGTACACCAACGAATTAGATAACCTCAATGAAATGAAGAAATTTCTAGAAACACAAAACTTACCAAGCCTAAATCATGAAAAAATAGAAAAACTGACTATACCTATCACTAGTAAGAAGATTAAATCAGTAATCAAAAATCTGACAAAGAAAATCCCAGGAATAAATGACTTCATTGGTGAATTCTACCAAACATTTAAAGAAGAATTAACACCAATCCTTCTCAATTTTTTTGCATGTGAAGAGAAGGGAATTTTTTTCAAACTCATTCTATGAGACCAGCAATACACTGATGACATCAAGCCAGACAAAGACATTGCAACAAAAGAAAACTACAGACCAATGTCCTTTATAAATATGGATGCAGAAATCTTCAACAAAATGCTAGAAAACCAAATTTAGCCACATAGTAAATGGATTATATGCCATAATCAAGTGGAATTTATTACTGAAGTGCAAGGATGGTTCAATATATGCAAATCAATAAATGTAATACACTACATTAACAAAATGAAAAAACATGATTATCTCATTTGATGTAGAAAAGGCAATTGCAAAATTCAATAACCTTCCATAATTTTAAAAAAACACTTGAAAAACTAGAATTGGGAAAAAACTATCTCTATGTAATAAAAATCATATATGAAAAATCCACAGCAAACATCATATTCAATAATGAAAGACTGATAGCATTTTCTCTAAGATCAGGAAGAAGGCAAGAATGTCTGTTTTCGCCACCTTTAGTCACCATAGTACTGAACATTCTAGTCAGAACAATTAGGCAAGAAAAAGAAATAAAAGGTATCAAGATTGGAAAGAAAGAAGTAAAATTATCTCTGTTCACATATCTATGAACTTATATGTATGAAGTTCTAAAGAATCCACACAAAACAACTGCTAAAACAAATGCAACAATGCAACAAGATACAAAGTCAACTCACAAAAATAAGTTGCTTTTTTTTTTTTTTTGAGGTGGCATCTCACTCTGTTACCCAGGCTGGAGTGCAGTGGCATGCTCACATGCCCCAGCATCGACTCACTGAGCTTTGGTTATCCCACTGCCTCAGCCTTCCAAGTAGCCAGAACTACAGGCATGTGCTACCATGCCCCGCTAATTTTTTATTTATTGTAGAGATGAGATCTCACCAAATTGCCTGGGCTGGTCTTGAACCCGCGGGTTCAGGCAATCTACTTGCCTCAGCCTCCCAAAGTGCTGAGATTACAGGCTGAGCCACCAAACTTGGCTGAGAGACTTAATATATCTTAAACCTCAATAATAGCCCTTATGATATACAGGTTCAATCCAATTCCTACCAAAATCCCAGAACCATTTTTGAAAACAAAAAAACTAAAAAACCTATCCTAAGATTCATATGGAATCTCAAGTGATTCTGAATTACCAAAACAATATTTAAAAAGAGCAAAGCCCGGCCTCCTGATTTCAAAACTTATCACAAAGCTACAGTAATCAAAACAGTGTGGTATGGTCATAGAAACATAAATATACATCAACAGAACAGAGTAGAAAGCCCAGAAACAAACCTTCACATGTATGATCAGTGATTTTGGGCAAGGGTGTCAACAAAGAAAGGACAATCTTTTCAACAAATGGTGTCAGGAAAACTAGATATCTACATTCAAAAGAATAAAGGTGGACCATTACCTAACATCATCTACAAAAATTAATTCAAAATTAATCAAAGACCTAAATGTAAGCCCTAAAACTATAATGACTCTTTGAAGTTAATCTTTAACAATACAAGAAGTGGGTAAAGATAAAGTAAAAAGATATGAACATTTTCAGAGTGAAAACCTTAGGTGGGTCTCTCTCCTCATATTTAGAAGAATTTCATATTTACACACTTTACAATTTTGTGAGGAGGGTTTAGTTAAAACTAAACCCTAAAATGCTGTTTTACTACATTGGGCCTATTTTTTTATCTTAAAGAAAGAGTGGCTTTGATCAATTTTTCAAAGTGCAAATGTCAAATGAGTGAGGGTAATTTTTCCAAAATATTTTCAAACTTATGGTCTTTCAAGATTATGTTAAATGTGTAATATCATAGTTTTTTAAATGGCCTATAGAATTAGAATGACTTTCTTTAGATCCTGCCAACTGATGTGATTGTAACTTACGCCCCTTGTGCCTAGAGTTTCTTAACCTATAAAATGGATATTAAGCCGGGCTCGGTGGCTCAGCCTGTAATCCCGCGCTTGGGGAGGCCAAGGTGAGTGGATTGCCTGAGCCCGCAGGTTCGAGACCCGCCTGGGCAACTTGGCGAGACCTCATCTCTACAATAAATCAAAAACTAGCCGCGCGTGGTAGCGCGCGCCTGTAGTTCCGGCTACTTGGAAGGCTGAGGCAGAAGGATCGCCAGAGCCCAGCAGGTCGAGGCTGTGGTGGCCAGGAGTGGCCACTGCACCCCAGTCTGGGCGACAGAGTGAGACTTCAACTCAAAAAATAAAATAAAATAAAATGGATATTTAATAGCAATATTTCATAAAATGCCCATGAGGATTAAATTAGATATTGTTTATGAAGTTCTTAGAATAATGCCTGACACAATAAACTAAAAATTCTTGAATCTGGTGTAAATGCTTATTAATTGTATAAAAATAAGCATATTTCAGCGACTGGCAGAGTGTACAAAAACACCACTGAGTACTCAGCAAATTCTACTGAGTGGATGTTAAGAAAATACCTACATTGACATGCAAATGAAGTGATATACCAAGTGATGTTGATGTTGACGCTTTCCCACCTTCCCCAGGTAAGGTTAGAATTCCCTGCTCAGGAATCTCTCAGTATTAGTTTCATGCTTTTATTATAGGACTTTTAACCATTGAGTTCTCTATAGTCAGGACTGTGTCTTGCTCAGGTCTGTAAACTCGAGCCTGACACAGTGTCTGAGGCCTAATGTGTACTCAACAGATGCTCTTTAAATAATTGAATTTCAATTACTTAAATGCAGGCCAAGACTCACTTCTAATAGAACACTTGTTAGAAGAATCTCCTGGCAAATTGTTCCTAGGGGAAGGAGGGACAGCTCTGGGGAATGCTATTGTGGATACATACAAAGGGATAAAGATCCATGAGCTATGGCCTCAATTATGTACTTAATAGTCACTTAAGGAGTACCATCTATGCAGAAGGCATTGTACAGAACACAGAAATAAAATAAAACATTGCCCTGCCCTAGGAGAGCTTATATTTGAGTAGAGAAAATAACAGTTTTACATAAATCCCTCAAAATAGCATACGGTAAATTTTGTATAATAAAATCTCTTTTAAAAAAATAGGATTCTAACTAGTGTGACAAAGATCAGAATCCTAAGAAAAGAGGAAAAGGCATTTAAGCGGGTGTTAAATATAGTTAAGAGCTCAGTGGGGAAGGGGCATAGATAAGGAAGAAGATGTAGAGAGAATGTGTTAGAAGAAACAATGGGAGCAGCATTGCTGCTAGAAGAGAACGCAAGATGTTTTTAGAAAAGTTCCAGTTTCTCAATTGTACTTGTAATGTTTCTAAAATGAGTGAATGACAAGAAAACCAAGTTGGGGTGTACTGTTGAGAAACCTGAATGCCAACCGGGATCTTGTCAAGTTTAGGAGGATTTAAAAAGATTAATGTAGTATAGCGTACAGAACAGTTTGAAAGTAGGAAAGAATCCCCAAGTTGAGGTGATTGGTGTCAGAGAAAGGAAGTGAAAGGAAGAGAGAGACACATGAGAATTACCTACGAAGTCAAATTACTAAAGCGTACAACTGACTGGTTATGAGAGTTCAGTGGAAGAGTCAAAGATGACTTGACTTCTTATCATTAGACAGTCAACCCTTGACCAGCAGATAGAGTGCCCCATCCCTGTGACTCATGCATTACCAGAAGCCTCTGATTGCCTGGAATTTTTAATGAAATTTCTAAATCGTTCAATGATAAATTTTTAAACCACAATTCTTACCATTTTGCCTGTGTAGTAGTGTCTCTATGACAGTTTTTGGAAAAAGACTTTCTTTTTCAATTCCTGATATGGATCAGACCCAATGTGACCACATTTGATTAATTAGTCTCCAAGTTTATTACCTGTTGCCAATTGTTTTGTGTTGGATGACAGTAAATGAATGGCCAGATGATTGATTTTCAGTTAAAAAAAAGTCACCCCCAAAAGTCAAGATCAGCCATCTCACCATACTGATTACAAGTTTCCAGGGTTCAATTTGTGTGCATACTGCTCACGGCAGCTGCTGGGTGTGGATTCTGAAGTATAGCAACTGAGGACATCGCTTAGGTAATTCACAGAGCCTAAAGCCACATCTCTGTGTCAGATTTCTCTCTTTAGCTCTTAAGATCCAAATATATATTTTAAAATCTCCACCTGAATGTGCCACAGGCACCTCAAATTCAGTATACCCAGAAAAGAATTCATTATCCTCCACCCAAAATCTCCTTCTTTTCCTGTATCCCGTTACCTGTGTCTCAGAGCCCTGCTGTTCCCTCTCTTCCTCTCCTTTTCTGCTTCCAGGTCATCAGGAAGACACTGTTTAGGATATTCTGTGTCAGGACTCTCCTCTTCAGTCCAGCTTCATTGGCTTTGTATTTTACTTCAGTACTACTTTGTCTGTGTTGATGATGTCTACAATCATATTTTGTCTAGCATTTCTGCAGTAGCTATAAACAAAGTCTCGTGCCCTCCAGACTCAACTTCCTCAAATCCACTCACTATATTACAGCTAGAGTTAACTTTTGAAAATGGAAATTTGAAAATTTATGATTTTATTTGAAATATGCCAATGGGTTCTAATTTCAAAATAAAATAAAATCCAAACTCTTAAATCTTGCCCCTGTGATGACACTTCTTATATTAAATTATGAGTGGTTACTCTTTTACCTGAATCTTCCAACATATTAAAAGTATCCACATGTTTTTAAATGTACATTTGTATGATATTATTTATCACAAGAAAATCATCAGACAATATCTATTCTTTCTACAGAAAAAAAAATAACCCCATTAAAAAGTAGGCAAGGGTCATGAACAACCACTTCTCAAAAGATGACATACAAGCAGCCAACAGACCCATGAAAAAATGCTCAGCCTCACTAATCATCAGAGAAGTGGAAATCAAAATTACAATGAATACCACCTAACTCCAGTAAGGTTGGCTATCAGTAATAAGTCAAAAAAACAGCTGAGTGTGGTGGCTCACAACTGTAATCCCAGCACTTTGGGAGAAGGAGGTGAGAGGATTGCCTGAGCCCAGGGGTTCGAGACCAGCCTGGACAACTTGGCGAGACCTTGTCTCTATAACAAATTTAAAAAATTAGCCAAGTGTGGTGGGGTGCACTTGTGGTTCCAGCTACTTGGAAGGTTGAGGCAGAAGGATCACCTGAGCCCAGCAGGTTGAGGCTGTGGTGGCCATGAGAGTGCCACTGCACTGCAGCCTGAGTGACAGAGTGAGGCTCCTACTCAAAAAAAAAAAAAGGACAAAACATGATATACTGGCACAGGTGCAGAGAAAAGGGAATGCTTCTACACCGTTGGTGGGAGTGCCAGCTAGTTCAACTTCTATGGAAAGCCGTGTGGCAATTACTAAAAGAACTAAACACTGACCTTCCATACAGTCCATCCAAAGTGGACTGAATAAATGTGGTGCATATACACAATGGAGTGTTATGCAGCCATTAAAAAAAACAAACTCACAGACTTTGCAGCAAATTGGATGGAGTTGGAGACCATGGTACTAAGTGAACTGTCACAGAAGCAAAGATCTGAAGACTGCATGTTCTCACTCATAAGTGGACCTTGAACATTGGTAATATTAGCACAAGGGAGTGATCAGCAGTCACTAAACACTGCAAGGGAAGGGAGGAAAAACAGCAGGGGAGGGAGGGACAACGGAGCTTCGGGGGACATGTCCAACACAAAGAACCAAGTTCATTACAAAGGGGAGTGAGGGCCGGTTAGAAACCTAAACTTCACCTACATGCATCCTACTTGTATAGTTAATCCTCACTTGTACCCCACATTCCTAGAAATATGAGGTCTGACAGTTAAGTACATTAACTCATCCTAGAAAAAGTGCTACATACTTCATTGCCAAATATCACTATGGTCACCTTCAAACTACTCCCCTTGGGAAGCTATGCACCAACGCCAGCACCAAAGCCACCTGTCAGTGCAATTTTGAAACTCTTTTTTCTGGGCTGGCCATCAGAGCTGTCCTCGTATTACCCTTGATATACTGAATGTCATCAAAATGACTTCCTTTCAATATTTCCTTTACCTTCAGGTAAAGAAAAAGTCATTGGGGACCAGATCAGATAAGTAGGGAGTGTGTTCCAATATACTGATTTGTTTACTAGCTAAAAACTCCCTCACAGACAGTGCTGTGTGAACTGGTCCATTGTTGGGGTGCAAGAGCTCCTTCGGGATCATTTCTGCATACACTTTCTCATGCCAAGATTTCAGTTACTATTTACCTGTTTCTTTATCAATGTTTACTCGGTCTGCTGTGGTTCTCAGTTGGCAATTTTGACACACAATTCAATGAATTTTTGCAATGTTTTCACCAGTTTTGCTCATGCCTGGTTGTCCTGACCTCTCTTCATCAATGACACTTTCTCTCACCTCAGAAAAATGTTTAGTCCATGGATACACTGCCATTCCTTTCATAGCATTATTCCTATAAGCTTGGACTAACATGTCCCTGATTTCACTTCCGCTCTTACCAAGTTTAACAAGAAATTTAATGTTTGTTTGTTACTCTGACATTCTTGTGACCGCACACAAAAACATGTAATGACACTAATGAATACCACTCAGCAAGACACCACCACATGCTGACATGAACACAGCTGTGAGACACTGATATACCAAGGTTATGAAACCTTACCGAGTTTTTTGTATAGTGCTGGCAACATAAGCGCACGGTGGCAAGTCTGTGAACTTAATTGCTAGACTTCATAAGATAAAATTTTTTAAAAAGATATTGTCGTTTCTATTCCACAAAGAAAAAGAGTAAGACTTAGGATATTTGACTTATTCAATTAACATAGAGAGTAACTGATAGAGACTGGGTTGAAAAGCAAATCTATCTAACCCCAAAACACTACAACTCAATACTCCTCCATATTACCCTAAATTTGTTTTTTTTTTTTTCAAT
Organism: Tarsius wallacei; assembly: GCA_963574415.1. Lineage (NCBI taxonomy): Eukaryota > Metazoa > Chordata > Mammalia > Primates > Tarsiidae > Tarsius > Tarsius wallacei. The sequence continues at coordinate 6,792 of CAUYQG010140043.1, read as the reverse complement.
TTTGTAGGGGCCCTGATAAGCCTGGTATACCTCTTATTACTATTGTGTGTATGCATATGTGTGTGCATCATTAGTTTATAAGCTCCTGAAATTCAAAAGCCATATTCACCTACACAGCCCCAGTACCTAGCAAAACACCTTTCACACATGCCTTTAGTTGGTTCTCAACAAGTGATTTATTGAGTTAAATAAAATAGTGCAATGGTGAAAATGATTTTATTGTTTAAGTCATGAAAAAACTTAAGCCGGTTATAAACATAAAGTAATTTCAAAGTACCATTTAAGTAGCACTACATATGAGATATATAGTCTATAAAGAGAAAATATTTGCTATATGCATTTACCATTTGAGCTCATGAATTTTAACTACTAAAGGAGACAATGTGTGTCTAAAAGCTTGGTGTTAGTAATAGCTCGATGTTCTCAGGGCAAAATTTTCCAGCTAGATTGTTAATAAGATTTCGTTTTGCTTTGGATTCAGATCGTCCTTGGCCAATGTCATCATTCAGTCTTTCGTCTTGAAGTCTCTATAGAAAAAAAAAACTCTTTGGAATCATAACTCCTACCAATACTGGAAACTTCCAAAGTAGGTGACATAGTAAGTTCCAAGGGAAGTGACCTCCTAGGAGGCCCTCAACTTTAGCTGAGAGAATCTTAATTCTATATCGAACAGATCTAACTATTGGAATGAGTTCTAGAAGCCACATATTCTTAATAACATTTAAAAGAGGAAGAGAACAAGATGGAGGTATCCTCATGGAAACTGAGTCATCTGAGAAAATGTTAGGGAAATTGGAGGGTGTAGACTGCTGAGATGATTCAGGAGAGGGTGATTTCTCTATTCAAATATTTGCATGGTATTTTCAGGATACATGTGTAGAATTGCTTATCCATGCCATTTTTCTAGAAATTGCTACTCTTCCTCTCCTTTTTCCCATATGGTTGCAGCAGGAACATCCATGTCCCTATATAACACAGCCCTCAGACACAGTAGATTTGTTCAGGAGTAGACCTTTCTTTATCCATAGCAATCACTGTCCTCTCCTGGAATTATAAAACACAGAGAAAGTTTGAGAAGGGAAAGAATCTGAAACATGTAAAACTTGGTGACCATGCTTTCTGCCACACAAGCTCAAGAAGAAAGAAAATGTGGAGAGAGGCAAAGAAGAGTGCAGAAGAAAGAAACAGAATCACAGGTTCAAGCACAGATGAGAAACATGGAAAGAATCTGGATGCTTTTGAGCCTCTGGTTCCAGGTCATTCCTGAGGCCTAAGTGCTCTTCTGTCCTTGGACAACTTTGCCTCCTTCTAATTAAATTCCCCTTTTTGCTTAGGCAACTGAAGGTAAAGTTTGGTTATTTTCAAATGAAAAAGTCCATATTATTACAATTGCTACATGGAAAGGAAACAGGATAGGCTTCCTGTTTTTAAAGGAAGAAAAAAACAAGGACCAACGTTATAGAGTTATAAAAAGGAGGATATGGGTGCAATATATGGAAGAACTGTATAACAGAGACATCCATAAATGTTTTTCTGTGTGAGCTCTCTGTCCCTGGATATATTAGAGCAGAGGTCAGATCTTGATCAGATAAAGATGTAGTAGAGAAGATTTCTGGTTTCTAGGAATTTGGATGAGATACTCCATTAGGCTCTTTCCAACTGCAATATTCAAGGAAGTCCTTTAAGGATAATTTTCCAATCATTTCCAGTTCCCCTGGTGCTTACCTCTAATACGAAACTATGTTCTATCACCTGCCACTTTCCTCAATGTCTCCACCCCCATCTCCGCTGGTTGAGCTCTATCCTGCCACCATTCTAAAAATTTGGTGTTTGAGGAAATGGAATATAGCAACAATAATTGTCAAGTTGGTGACAGGAACTGAAAAGAAATGGTTAACCTGACATTGCAAGACTGGTCTTGCAAGGGGCAGTACAGTAGTTAGTCGAGAAAGGAGCTGGTATGTGAATGAGAAAGACGGGGAAGCACAAACTGCAGATGGCGGAAGTTTCCACCAGTTCCATGTCAGGATACCAAGTATTTCCAGGATCTGGACAGTGCACGACATACAGAAGGAGTTCAATATAGTCATTGACTAGATGGATGGATGGATGGATGGATGAGTGGATGGATGGATGAGTGGATGGATGAATACATGAATAAAGAGATTAAAACTTTAGAAATTTAGGCAAGAAAATTCAAGAGGAACCTAAGTACAGAAGTCTGAGTTAACTTACAGAGTGTGGCATACAATGGAAAAACCAACTCTTTAAGGCTGGATGGTGTGCATTGGGTCTCATTTGCAACTTCACAGCTTCAAGAGCAACTATAAGTCTGACTACTAACATGGAACCCTTACTGTCTTTCTAGACATCAGTTATGTAAACCAACAGATCCCCATCACAGCCACGAACATGGATTCTTCATCACCACAGTTCAGACTCACTCCCCCAGAGCATTAGACTCCAGCTAACCAATGTTACTTCTCTGTCCTTCAACCTGAAGCAGATTTTAAGTGGGAGAGTAATCTCTGAACTAAACAAGAGGTTTGAAAACAATTTTGATGGTTGGAAGTAAATTAAGGTGCTTAAAATGCCCATTAAAGTCAGTGAAGAGCTTGAGTCATGCTGGCAACAATATAGAAATCAGGCACTTTTGAATCTGAAAACTCTTGAGTTACATAAGTGACCTGAGAGTGCTGGGAAGAGAAGCCTCAAAGTGCCTTGTTCAAATTCCTAACCAGAGCTCAGGTGCTGTGAGGATTGGAGAAGAACGAGCCGCTCCTTTCCCCAGCACCCTTTCTACTCTTCACACATTCAAGCTCTATTTAAGGGATTAACTTTCTTTTCCCTTTCTACTTTCAAACCCTTGTCTTTCAGCTGTCCCGTTTCTTGCTTGGGAGTTTTGATGCTCTAAATTCCATTTAACTACATGCATCAAGTCCTGAAGGTCAAGGAGAAAAGAACAGAACGATTCTGTAACCATGGACAGCAGCATCCCAATCAAATGCTCCAAGTGGCCAGACCTTTCACATGCTGACTTAGCCTCCTACTTATCTCCTCCCAGATTTTCAAATCTGCTAATTAATCCATTTGTGTGACTTTAAAATATTATGCTAAGTCTTAGGCTAAGTAGGCAAAATATTAGCTTCGACATCGATGGGGAGGAAAGGGGGCAGGAGTTTTATTTTGTATTTTGTTGGATCCAGTTTACAAGAGAAGTAATATACCAAAAGTATTTAAGAAGGAGCCAGTACCTTTCAGTTTTGCTCTTGGTGCTAGTAAAAGCTCAACTTATACACCTAGGAGAAGGAATGGCCCATTAGAGTGTTAGCTGTATAACACATGCTTGTGCCACCAACATGGGCCAGCATGGCTCACTTAAGGTTAGAGATTTTTTTTTTTTTTTTTATGTTATTGTGGGGTACAGTTAGGGGTTAGGCATACAAAAATATTTCGTTCAGGTACCCTTGTTGATAAGAGGTGTCTCCCCATCCTCAGATAGATCCCCCCCACCATTATCATCCAACTTATTACCACAAGAAATGGTCGGCGTGTGGTGGGCACCGGGGGCGGGGGGAAGGTGGGGGGGATGGGATTAATGGGATTAAAGGTTAGAGATTTTTAAAAGCTCCTAATGTGGCTATGTAAATGTCTCTGCCTTAGTACTACATTGGTCCTGATTCTGATTATTTACATCTGATACCACATTTTTCTTATCCCATCTACTTTACCACGTTTTGATTTATTTATTCATTCATAGCCAACTTTGCTTCAAAATTAAGAACTTTTTATACATGGAATTTCAGATTAGTACCACATTCTGTCGTAAGGTAAAAGACACTAGCTATTGAACGCATTCATTCCAAAATCTCAGTAGTTTCACATAGTCAAATTTATTTGCAGCTCAAGTTCACTTGGTGGCAGAGGTAGAAGGCAAGATGTGCTCATATCCATACAGTCATCCAGGGACCCAGGCTCACTATCCCTTGATATATTGGGGTCCTCTGCTGTACACAGAAGGAAAGAGAAAGAGATCATGAAGATTGCACATGAGGCTTTCACTGGGTAGTCCTGGAAGTGATGTATTCACCCCTGTCCACAAGCCATTTCCCATAGCTCATTTCAATAGCCTCACCTATGACAATGAAGGCTAAAAACATAGGAGCTGTATGTGCAGGAGGAAAGAAAGATGGAATCGGAGAAAACCTAACCAGTCACCGCTGCATCTAATCACTGAAGAGTAATAGTAACCTCATTAATATTCAATATGTATTGAATGCCTTTTTCGTACCAGGCAACTCAAACTTATTACTTCATTAATCCTCTTTAAAAACCTAAGAACTCAGTATCATTATTATTATTATTATTATTATTACTATCTCATAAATAAGATTCTAAGACTGCGAAGTCAAGAAATTTAACCAGAGTCATACTGTTACCCACAGCACACGGCTGGATTTGGAACCCAGACTGTGTTTTGTTCTACAGTCATTGTCAAGACAAGGGTCTTCAGCCCCTGCCTTCTGGTCCTCCTCTATGGAGTTTCATACTTCAGCCCCCAGGACTGCAATGTCAGTTGCTTCCTGGGCCACCTTTTCCCATCTGATCTTGCCAATTAACCTGAATTGATTAATCATTGTTTCACGCCAAAACACAATAGCAGGTTTTTAGTATGAGCAGTCCCCTTCCAAACCCACCCAGAGCAGATCCTAAGCTCAGGTGGTCCTGCTCTGCTTAATGGGGCAGGTATGATATATACACAGCCTATGAATTAATTTGGGGAAAAAATAGCTTCTGAGCAGTTAGGTAACCACAGACATCATCCTCCACGGGTGTATCCTGCTTCCTACCTCCCTGCCCATCTGCAAAGGATATGCACATTCTCTGCATGACCCAGCTTTCAGAGACGGAAGTGCTCTCTCTGTTCTCTATATTCTCTCTCTGTCTCTGTCTCTCTGTCTGTCTGTCTGTCTGTCTCTCTCTCTCTCTCTCTGTATGTGTGTGTGTGTGTGTGTGTGTCTCTCTCTTTCACACACGCATGCATACATGATCACACACACACACACACACACACACACACATGCACACACACAAATACCAAAAACCACAAACAAAAATAAATAAAAATTTCATTTGCGGCTGGAGAAAAGATCTGTAGTATTTTTCTTTTTCTTTCTTTCTTCCTTTTTTTTTTTTTAAAGCAGGATTTATTGAGAGGACAGAAAAGCTCCCACAGTGGGAGGGGATCCGAGGGGGTTGTCCTGCAGTATTTTTCATCCTCCCAATTTCCAAACCACAAGTATATGGATTACATAGGTGCAATATAAAAAGAATAGAAAAGACAATAGAATGATATTCATTCTAACTGCTGTGACCTAGGTTCTTCGGAATAGTTCTTAAAATATTGCAAATGGTGTGGAACCAGTGCTGAACAACAGACATGAGAGACAAAAGGAAAAAAGTGGTTGCGCTTTTGAACTAATTCCCTGACTCCCATCCTCCTCCAAATAAAGACAATGGAGCCTGAGGCCATGCGATTTCAAACCAGTTAAGTGAGCCTGGAGCGTCCTCCTAGGAGCACTGAAATTCACTGCAGGCTCAAGAGAGTCCTTTAATGGATTCAGTTTTTGGACTCAAATGCAAAAGGTGAACTCAAATGGGCTTCTCTAAACCTTAAGCTGTTAAACAGGCAAGAACAAAAGCTCACCAAGAGCCTTTTTCAAACTGCTCTCAGCTGCAAAACATTTTTTCCCCAAACAAACCTGTTTTTGGAGTAATAGTCAAGGCTCCTCTGTTTAAACTCAGGCAAGATTTTTTAGAAACCGCTGGTTGTTAAAAAACCCAAGTCTCATACGGTAAATTTGTGTGATTCTTTTTATACCATTAAAGTGAAAACGCTCAGGGTTGCTAAAGCAGAATTTTAGATGGTTGTATTTCAGGAAGAAACCATCATAACTGCTTTAAGTTGACAAAACTATAATAAGAGCAGCTGATAACACAATTCAATGAAGGGAGGAAAGAGAAAAGAAAAGCAACCTTTGGCAAACTAGTTCTTTAGTAGAGATCAGCATCCCATGAGTCTAAATTACTACTGTGGAAAGATTGAAGGGATTTTTATGAGGCCAAAGTGTAACAATAAGCCATTCTAACAGGCCTCCGATTTGTATTCAAGAATCTCAGGAGTTGCTGGTTGGGTTCTGCTCTCTCCAAGCCAAAGTGACAGGAAGTGCTACCGCTAAGGACTCTGAGCAGGAATCTCCTCTGCCACTCACTAGCTGAATGGCCTTTGGCAAGTCATTTTACTTCATGGTCTGCAAAGGTGAAATGGGATAGCATTATCTTAATCACAAGTAAGTTTTGCAAGAGAGATGTTTGTATGTCCCGTGTGTGCTCTGCTCCTTAACAAGTGGAATTTAGCAGCAAAATCTTAAAGAAAAATGGCATGAAACAACATTGGCTGGACTAAAACAGACACTGCAATGAAGCCAGCCCCAGGTCCTAGAAAGCAAAGAAAAAAAAGGGAGATTTAGGGGACTTCTAGACACTCTTGAGAACTGCTATCTGGCATGGGTTAAAAAGCAACTGATTTTGATGATTTGAGTCTTAGTTTATTTCTGCATTTCCACTGTATAGAGTATGATAGAAATGTTCTTTTTTTTTTTTTTTTTTTTGAGTTGGAGTCTCACTGTCGCCCAGACTGGAGTGCAGTGGCCGCTCCCGGCCACCGCAGCCTCGACCTGCTGGGCTCCGGCGATCCTTCCGCCTCAGCCTTCCGAGTAGCTGGAACTACAG
>CAUYQG010140042.1:0-19049 GCA_963574415.1 Tarsius wallacei | reverse complement strand
CTGATGAAGCTTAGCTTAGCTGGGTAGGTAATTCTTGGTTGAAATTGTTTATCGTTGAGAACTTTGAAGATTGAGCTCTAAGCTCTCCTAGCCTGAAGTATTTCTGTAGATAAGTCTGCTGCTATTCTAATTGGTCTTCCCCGTTAGGTAGTCTGGCCTTTTTTCTTGCTGCCTTTAGGATTTTTTCTTTCATGCTTACTTTGTGTAGGTGAATTACGATATGTCTAGGAGTTAGTCTTCTCATTTGTTGTGTCATAGTGGTCTCTGAATCTCTTGTGTTTGAATGGTCATGTCACTGATGAGATGAGGGAAGTTTTCTTGGATAATTTCATGGAATGTTTGTTACAGGGTGGTCTCTGTCTCTCTATTTGCCTCAGAAATTCCAGTTAATCTTAGGTTCAATCTCTTGAAATAATTGCTCATCTCTCAGAGGTTTTGTTCTGTCTTTTAAAGCTTCTTTTCTATGTTTTTAACAATTTGGGTTAGTTCCATATTTTGGTCCTTAAGCTCTGAGGTTCTTTCTTCTGCTTGGTTAATTCTGCTTTCCCTGCTTATCAGTTTATTTATTTCATTCACTGTATTCTTTATTGCTGTGAGCTCAGTTATCAACTCCTTCATTCCTTCCTCTTGTCTCTCCTCAATTCTATTTATTCTCTCTATTAATGTCTTGATATATGGGTTTGTGGTTTGAGACCAGGATTCTGGGGCTCTTCATTGTTTGTGTTCCAAAGTGCATATTCTCAGTGACTGACCTTCCAGGGGTCTGTATGAGACCCATATTCTTCCCTTGGTTTTTCTTCGTTTGTGTAGATTTTCCTCCCCACTTTTTTGCCTCTTCTTTAATTCTGTTGTTCAGGGATGGGGAGGTAGCTTTTACTTTTGTTTTCTCAATCTCCTATTCTTCCTTATGTGGATCCTTTGACTTTGTTCAATCTTGAAACTGAACTGTGGGTGGGGGACTGTACTTTTTGCAGTCTTGAGATTTAATTGAGGGAAGAGCTGTGATTCAGAAATTATCTGCAGATCCCAGTATCCACTGATGGGTATGTGAGCCCCCTGGAACCCACCTCCCACTACTTTACAATCTGTCCATGCAGTGTGGGTATAGGTTTGCCCCCTGAAAGCAAAATGAGGTAAGAAAAAGGAAAAGAATGAAAAAGGAAGGAGGGGTATGAGAGGAAGGTGGAGAGAAAGAGGAAGAAGAGGGAACACAGACAGGCCTACCAACTAACAAATGAAAAGAGACATAAACAAAGACAGAGAATATAAATTTTAAAAACCATTGAGACAATCATACAAACACACAAACCGACAAAACCCCCCTGCTGATGTATCCTCCCTCAAAAATACCCATACACAAACAGGAAGTCTAAAAAAAAAAGCAACAAAATAACAGAAACAAAGTGAGTATGAAAACATAATCAAAAACAGAAAGCAAAAAGAGGAAAACAAAAAAAAAAACAAAAAAAAACCCAAGCCAAACAAACAAACAAAACTTGCTATGAGGCTGTTCCTGGAACTTCAACTTCCTTTCAGCTCTGGTCTCCAGCCCCTCCCCTCCACTTTCAGCGCAGGCTGATAGGGTTGCTCTCAGTGTGGGCCAGATGCCCCATGGACTACTGTGGGATGAGGGTGGATCAGAACTGGACTCACCCAACTTGCCACCGTTGTCAAATCTCCCACTCAGATCTGATGTGTCCGTGCTTGTTCCAGCATGGGGGAGGGGCATCTGTCTCCCAGTCTGATGAGGCAACCTCTAGGTCCCAGGTTGGAGGCTGGGTGGAGCTGGGCGGGGTGGTGCAGGTCTCTGCCTGGTCACGGGACAGTGAAAACGGCTCTGGTCAAGTTTCCTCACTGGTGGTGGGACTCTTCTCCAGGTCTCCCCAACCTGCTCTCTCCTCCAGAGCCCCTGCCACTCAGCTGTCACAGGTGATGGTGTGGGTCAAGAGCCAGGTGGTAGGATCAGTTGTATTGCGCAGCCTTTTCTCAGGAGAGCCCCAAGGACACAGATGATCCTGCGGGCCGTAGGCTCCAATCTCAGGGTGGTGGGGGGTTGCAGTCATCTCCAGAGGAGAGCCCCGGGTGCAGGAACCCCAGTCTCCCCTCAGGCAGACTTTCACTCACCCACTGGGTGCACACCCACTCATGCAGAGAGTATAGACACTCACTTTTACAGAGACTCTCACAGTCCAACCTGTCCCATCACCATATGGCCGAAATCCTCCCGACCATTGGCACATTTTCACTTAACATAAGGACCCTCCATCCATGTTGCTGCAAATGACAGGGTTTCATTCTTTTCATGGCTGTATAATATTCCATTGTGTGTAAATACCACATTTCCTTTACCCATTCATCCATTGTTGGGCACCGAGGCTGATTCCATGTCTTCTTGGCGATCATGAATAGTGCTGTAGTGAACATGGGAATGCAGCTATCCCGTTGATATATTGATTTCCTTTCTTTTGGATGTATAACTAGTAGTGGGATTGCTAGAACATATGGTACTGCTACTGAGTTTTTTGAGGAAGTTCTTTAAGGATAGAGATAATACTATTTTTACCTCTGTAAGAAGCCTTACCAAAAACTACATTCAAAATTAATTTATTATTCACTAAAATTATAATTCTCTCTGTAGTACACAAATGTTTAACATATCCAAAATCAGATAGTTTAACATGCAAATTAAATGTGATTTTATATGTTACATATCACATATTCTGGAGATGGTCTTGTACACACACATATATAACCTTTTTGGCTCAAAAGCACATGAAAATATAAGGTGTCAATGTTATTAAAGCAAATGTCGGGCTACTCTTGTGTAAAAAAACCAAGATGTTAGTTGACTTGCCATTGAAGAATTCCAAGAAATGGTATCACTATGGAAATATTATCTATTTGGATATTATTATCTTCTTAGGTATCAAGTATTATCTATTTGGATATTATTATCTTCTTAAGTGGTCAAGGAGAGAGAGAATAGAGGGTAATCTCTCTGGCACTTTTTTATGTAGCATGTAACTCAAATTCCCCTAAAAACCATTATTAGTTATAACTGACTGCTGCTTTTCTAGGACTTCAGAGGATACACAAAAATAATCAGTGGCATAAGTAACAACCTGAAATCCTTTTGCCACAAAATTGTATAAGCACAGACTGAGTATTAGATAAAAAATTAAATCCAAACTTTAAATTATTTGGACCCCCCCAATATTACTTTATTGTAATATCGATGAAAAAAAATGCTGAGATTGAAAGAACAGGATAATTGAAAAGAAATGAGTTATCCAGTGATTCATTTGTGGTTATCATGTGGGTCACAAGAGGTAGGTTTCTGTTCCAGGTTAAGTTTTCAGACTTGATGGGGCAAGACAGACATGAAAGGGTTACTCAAAAGAGGACTGTAGAACATTGCAGTGTATCTTATGAGGGTGAGATAGAATGAGGATGGAGAGGGAGTGAACAAAAGGGAGATGATAAGCCGATTCAGGAAGAGACGCAGACAAAGAGGCCAAGATGGGCAGTGCCCTGCTTTGGCGTTCAGGAGTGATTAGGAGTGGCTGAGTCTTGTGCTGCCACTTGGCATTTGGCTAATATTTTCATGATCGGGGCGGGGGCTTCAGCAAAGGAGGAAGCCACAGTGGTTTGATGCCCAGATAGAACTACGGTGCCTTTTCCACCTGTCTAGGCCTTTTTGTTTTTGTAACTGGCTTCTTCCCTGGACTCCCTCTTCTAGAACGTTCTCCTTATCAACACTCTTTCTTTCCGATGAGAAGAGGCAGTGTGGGCTGGAACCCACTCTCCCTGACTCTTGGTAAATACGTACACATTGTATGAGCTGGTGGTTAAACTGTTGGTAGTTTGAAATCAGCCATGGTGGGAGCATTTACACCTTGGAACTTGGTAAACAAGTGCTTTCTTCCCTTGAAGAGTCAGCTCACCTCCAAGAGAGGACTTGGCGGGTAAAATCTGTATGAAATGTATGCTATTTTCCTGCTCGTTCATATTTGTGATTGAAGGCAAGACTTAAATCCTTCACAATTTCAGGAATAGAATGGCTCATTGGGCTAATGTTACAATTTATAACAGTATGCCAGTCCAAGGCTCCAACATCTGCATTTAGTATTTAATGTGAAAGGCACATTTATCACTTCCAGGAGGTTATCCCCAAGGAGAGCTGGGGAAATTGAAGAGAGCTGATTTGGGATATTTCAAAAGAAAACAAACAATATGTAGAATGTGTATTGTAGAGACTTAGTCATAATTAAACCAAACTCAGAATGTGGATTTTAATCGGAAATAACTAAAATTCTAGTTTCAGTTTATTCCATTTTGGGTTAAAAAAATAAGTTTCTATTATCCTTACTTCTATTTGTTTTTTTCCTTCATTCTTATGAGTGCATTAATATACATAATACTTCTTATGAGACTGGAGATTCATTTGTTTTAAATTTTATATATTCATGACTTCGGTGATAACATTTTGAGTTTCTTTTCAACTAACTTCCTAGTTCGCTAGTGACCAGGCCCGGACCAAGACCCTTTACTCCTGGCTCCTATGTTATCTGTGATGTCCCACAGAAATTGAAAGGATGGCTTAGTGCTCATTCATTTATCAAGCTTATATTATCTTCCTGAAATGTGTAGAATACTTTACATTTTAAATAGAACTAATAGTAGTTATTGTCAACTCTGTAACAGGCTCTGATTGGCACATCACATGCTTTGTCATTCTAAATGCTCACAGCAGTCCCAAATGGTAGATGTTATTATTCCCCATTCAGAAAAATTAAATTGCTTGCCCCGGGTCACACCAATGTTAAGGATAAGTGGTTTAAGCTGTTTGATCCCACAGCCTAAGTTCCTTACACTATGCCACGCTACCGCCTATATATTATGTGATTTTAATCTTCCCATTACTTTATGAAATGCACAACAGGTGTTATCGCTATTTTCCAGATTAAGTTTCGATCAGATAGCTAGCAAGGTCCTCTGGCTTCTTGTCCAGAGCTCCTCCCCCGCCCGCCACAGTTACTCACGAGGTAACAAAATTGACATAAGGTCAACGAATCTGACTTCATGTGACACTTTAGTAGCACGGTATTTCAAACTGATAAAAGCTGCTTTGGGATTGAAAACAAACCACAAATAAATGTCTTTAGGTGGTTCATATTTTAAAAGCAAGCGTGAGGGCCAAGAATTCTTTCTTGGCTGTTGCCGCTTGCCTCCATCAGAACGCCATGCTTGGCACACAGCGTGTTTTGCGGATGGTTGCTGTTTGTGGGACGTGCAACTCCTCACCCACGCACACTCCCCTGTTGCTGCTTTTCTGTTCCTGCCTCAGGATAAAGGTGCAGTTCCATTTTTGTGTGTTCCTTTGTTTTCATTACAAGGAATTCCTCTTGGTGTTGCTAAAAAGAACTGTCTCCTACCCAAGGAGCGCACTTTGCATTTGCAATAAAAGGAAGTAAGGAAGTGGAGAAGATGAAAAATGCAGGAGACATCAAAGGGGCCCTTACTACAGAGTGTCAGGCCAGGCTGCCAGCGGCTGCTCCCCCAGTGGGGCTGAATTAAGGCTCAAAGGATCACTGGGGGGGGAATAAAAGGAGAATGTCTCCTCTGGGAACATGAAATGGCCAAATTGCAGTCCATTTGGGCTACACCCTTCAAAACTGCCCAGCTGATGAAGGGGTTTTGTTAGACAAGCCAAAATGAATGTCATGGCATGAATATTCACATTTGTTTCATTTTGATTAGAAAAGTGGTAAGTGCTTGGACTTTAAAGAAAAAACTGATTTGTAGAAACATACCACCTAGTTTCTAGCTGACAACCCACCGCAGGTTTCCAAGCCACCCAGTGCATTGGGAGAGAGCGTAATTAATGATTTCAGAGGGACCTGCTCCATAGATCTGTCCTTGTCCTTTTGTTCTCTTTTATGTCTTCCTAAAATGTTGGGCTGCATGTCCAGCCTGATCCTCAGCTCCTGAACCCTCTTGTCTGACTGGTGGGCCTGGCAGGAATCAGGGGTGGGAGGTTCGGTTATAGGCAAAGAGCAACCAGCTGGGCAGAAGCCACATGCAAAGCAGTTTGTCACCTGGAGACAGCACAGCCACAAGTTTCAATAACCAGAACAAAAGATTACAGGGGGCACCCAAAAAATCAGCCTGAGTCATTTTACACCAACCAGTGAGCAGCCCCCTACCATGAAACCATCAACTACGTTGCTCTAAATGAGAACAAGGTGACAAAGTCCATCTTTGCAACTTAACAAATGACACTATTGATTATCAAATAAGAATAAGCGGGGGCAACCTCTTTGGGTCCCCTCCCACTGTGGGAGCTTTTCTGTCCTCTCAATAAATCCCACTTTCTCAAAAAAAAAAAAAAAGAAGGGACTTCCTTATATTGTCAGATGGATTACCAGGAAATAATTGAAGGCCTACTGGAAATAAATTCATAGGACTGATATTTTAAAAACAAATTTGATGACATGTGTATATGCAAACACACCATATGCACATATAACACATATATATATACATTTCACACACATGTATATCTGAGTGAGTCCTGATCCTTTGAAACCACCACCACTGCAGAGTTCAAGCTTCTGACAGCCATGCTGTAAGGGGCGAAACATTTTGAAGCTCATTTTTGTGGTTAATATTGGATCCCCAGTTCATGAGTACCACAAGAATATCGCGCTTTTATATTTACAGTTTTTTAGCCTACATGGAATTATCCAGTTTGATCACACATATTATTTTCTAATTTGATTTTGGCTGTTTTCCAAAGTCGAATCCAAATTTACAGGAAGATGACTCACTACTATTTTGGGTGATTGGGAAATGGATCCAAGACTGTGGAGTCTGAGCAATCATGGTGGCATTGGGAAAAGTGTAGAGGGACTGTTTCTTCTCTACCATGGCTTGTTTATTTGGAATGGTGGCTCACGCCTATAATCCCAGCACTTTGGGAGGCTGAGGTGGGAGGATCATTTGAGCCCAGGAATTCAAGACAAGCCTGAGCAACATAGCAAGACCTTGTTGCTACCAAAAAAAAAAAAAAAAAAGCTGGGCATATGACTGTAGTCCCAGCTACTCCAGAGGCTGAAAAGGGAGTACTGCTTGAGCCTAGGAGTTGTAGACTTCCATGAGCCATGACGGTGCCACTGTATACTTCAGCCTGCGTGACAGAGCAAGACCCTCACTCACACAACACACACACACATACACTCACACACAGATGTCCTATGGCTTTCGAGTTATACTTGCAGAACACAGGACAATGTTCTTTCTTTGAGGTGCTGAGGGAACAACACCCCTAATGACAGGGAGGTTTGACGTAAGGTGCTGGGGGACACTGTGAGGAGTTTGGTGTGTTGAGCCCACGTGAATGAGTGAGTGGGATGGGAGCTGATTGGGTGGGGAGGTTCCTTGGGGCCTGCCTCTCTGCTGCATGCAGAAAATCTGAGATAGGACATGTGAGGAAGATACCCTCTGAAATGCACTTTTATTCTCGTTTGCTTTTAACATAATTTTTATTTTTGGAGATGTGCTTTTGACCACACTCAGTAGCTCACACCTGTAATCCCAGCACTTTGGGAGTCTGAGGCAGGAGGATTGCTTGAGGCCAGGAGTTTGAGACCAGCATGGGCAACATGTTGAGACCCTGTCTCTACCAGAGAGAGAGAGACACAGACAGAGAAAGAGAGAGAGAGAGAGAGAGATCTTCCCCAAATCTGAATAACTAAGATACTGCTCTCTAGTGGGTAAATACTATCCAGATTCAGTTTGTTTGTTTTTGTTTTTGTTTTTTTTGAGTTGGAGTCTCACTATGTCACCCAGACTGGAGTGCAGTGGCCGCTTCCGGCCACCACAGCCTCGACCTGCTGGGCTCCAGCGATCCTTCCACCTCTGCCTCTGCTGGAACTACAGACGAGCGCTACCACGCCTGGCTAATTTTTTTTTTTGATTTTTATTGTAGAGATGAGGTCTCGCCAAGTTGCCCAGGCGGGTCTCGAACCCATGGGCTCAGGCAATCCACTCACCTCAGCCTCCCAAAGCGCAGGATTACAGGCTGAGCCACCAAGCCTGGCTTGGATTCAGTTTGTTATAATGAAATAAAGGAACAGAAACAAAGCGAAAGGCCTTTGGTTAACTACTAACTGAATCTTTGAATATGAACCTACAGAGTGAGAGTAGGTTTAGACAGGGCCATTCTTGTGGTCTGAATGAGACACTAAGTAATGAAACAATCGAGTGATTTTTTAACGCTCTGCTCCATTCAATGTTTGCAGGAGTCTGAATGGGCAGAGTCTCCTCTGAACGTGTTCTATTTTCTAGGACCTAGAACTCATTAATGAAAGAGTTCTAGGTCTCTGCTTTGTAGATCTGCGTCCATGCCTTAGTTCACTGCTCTGCTCACTGTGTTATCTTGGACAAGTTACTTAACCTTTCTGAACCACATCTGTAAAACTAGGTTAATTCTTTTTGTCTCCCAGAGTCGTTGTGGGGATTACATGAAGTTTAACGGTTTATATAAGCACATGACAGTATCTGACATGGAGCCAGCAGTCAGGCAATGCAGTATTCATTCAGTTAAAAAATGGAATGTAGCTATCCACGAAAGACTTACTTGAATGCCTTAAAATGTTATTTGAGGCCAGACTCTGTGGCTCGGCCTGTCATCCCAGCACTTTGGGAGGCTGAGGCAAGTGGATTTCCTGGGCCCGTGGGTTCGAGACAAGCCTGGGCAACTTGATGAGACCTTGACTCTATAATACATTTTTAAAAAAATTTAGGAGGGCATGGTAGTGCACACCTGTAGTTCTGGCCACTTGGAAGGCTGAGGCAGAAGGATCGCCGAGCCCAGCAGATTGAGGCTGGGGTGACAGTGAGTGTGCTACTGCACTCCAGCCTGGGTGACAGAGTGACTCCAACTAAAAAAAAAATGTTATTTTAGGTGAAAATTCTGTTTGCCAGCTTTTGCTTTCCCATTGCTTTCCAATATACAATGGAGGTAAACTTTTCTTAAAATCCCCCAAATAGAGCTGGGGTCTCCTCATGGCTGGCTTTCCCTTTGCTATGAGTATATCTTGATGTCAGGTTCATTGAGATCATTAGGATTCTGCCTATATCTCAGATAAAACTGATAAGCAGTTGCTTTGTTTAATAGAGTCTAGCATTTAACATTCAGAGTGCATTTTATTTACCACGGCACAATGCTGAAACAAATTTCTGTTATTATTTTTATTTTAAAGATGTGGGATACATTTCAGGATTAGGAACATAAGTGGTCATTGTACAGGTAAAGTTTGGGTATCCACTAAAACAAATTTTAAGGCAGTGGAACTTTGTCAGATGCATGCACTCATTTAGCAAATATGGCCTGCGACTTGCAAGACAGTGGGGAATGGGATGAAGAAAACAACACAGATTCGTTCTCTCCTGTTGTAGCACTGGCAGGCTCTAGGGGGAAAACAGACATCTATCGGACATTCGCACAAACACTTGTATGATGTCACTGTGACTCATGTTATGAAGGAAACATCTAAGGTGCTATTAAATGTGCAACAGAGGACTGTGACCCAGTCCGAGAGGCCAGGGAAGTGACTTCTGAGCTAAGAACTGAAGAAAGAGTGGGTGTCACCTGGGTGCACATAGGATGAGTGTTTCCTAGGCAGAGGCAAGAGTTTGTGCACAGACCGGAAGGCAGGAAGAAGCAAGGCAAAGAGGAAACTGGAAGTGAGGTGGGGATGAAACAGGGCCAGCGGGGCCTCTGATGAAGTGGGAGAGGTCGCCAGACCAGGAGGGCCCCGTGAGGGAGGAAAGCATTGAACATTCAAGCCCACGAGCCACATAGTCAGACTGGCATTTCCCAAGACCGACCCAGGGTCTCCACCAGGTCTGTTAGGGAAATCACACACAGAATATCTGTTTTGAACCGAAGCCAACCTCAAACCATAATTCCTCCCGGCAGTTGGATTGTAGAAAAGTCAAGTCTTCATTGCAGGTGGTGCATCCGTTACAGGTATCCACTGAGCTGCTGCTTTTAAAAGTCAGTAGGTAAGTCTGCAAGAAATGCAAATTATATCTCATAATAATTTAAGAAAAACCAGAAAGCAAGTCTTTTAAAACTTCAGCTTAGTTAACTTAAAAATAAAATATGATCAGTAGCACCACAGCCATCCATGGAAAAGAGGAATTTGATTGCCCCAGCTAATGCACTAGATAAAGAAATATTTTTCTTCATAGATAGAAACTCATGGTACTTTAAAAAATTAACTCACCTCCTCTAGTGCACCCCAGAAGAGTCAGAATTATCTTGGAGGATCCACGTTCATCCCAAACAGTGTTGAAGCTATTCAATGTATTCATTTGTCAAAGCTTAGTAATATTTCTGAGGTCATGCCTTTGCAATGCATGTCCAGTTCCACTGAATTTAACGTAGGTACAGAGAATAACACTGCAGTGAAACTCTCTCTGTGTGAAAACAGTTTGAAGCCTCATCATTTTAGGTACTATTTGAGAGAGTAAAATTAGAAAACCAAGAAAAGCATTTTGATATCTTTTAACTTTTTTATTAAGTAGATTTGATTATGACAACCCAAGAATGAGTAGGTCTCTATATCAATATACTGTATTTTGGATTAATGAGGGAAGCTAGTATGTTTTATAACATTATATTAATATGCTATAAGCTAATGCATCGATTCTAATCATCAGCTGCATTATCCTAGTTTGTTATAATAAAGCGTGAGGAGCTGTTGACTAAGGATATGCCTGTTCATATTGAATTTTGAGCAGTTATGTTTCCAGGGAAACCAGTTTATTGTCAGCAAAAGATGCACCCACAGCAGTGCAAAAACACTTGCCAAAAATAATCCAACCTTATTATAAAATGTGAATTCAAATGTCCCCACAACCCTAAGGCAATAATGAAAAGATGTTTGCAATTTTGGAGAGTTGACTCCATTTAATAAGCTCACCATAACATAGATTTCAAACAAACATTTATGCTGTCGAAAGTAGATGATTTACTTGTAGGATAGATCCAGTTTTGAAAGTTAATGTTGGCCGGACTTGGTGGCTCAGCCTGTAATCCTGTGCTTTGGGAGGCCTAGGTGAGTGAATTGCCTGAGCCCGCGGGTTCGAGACCCACCTGGGCAACTTGGCGAGACCTCATCTCTACAATAAATCAAAAACTAGCCGGGTGTGGTAGTGCACACCCGTAGTTCCAGCTACTTGGAAGGCTGAGGTGGAAGGATCGCTGGAGCCCAGCAGGTCAAGGTTGCAGTGGCCGGGAGCGGCCACTGCACTCCAGTCTGAGTGACAGAGTGAGACTCCAACTCAAAAAAAAAAAAAAAGAAAGTTAATGTCTTAGATGCAGTGTGGATATGCTAATGAAGAACTGATTAGGCTTTGCTTTCTCTACTAATAAATATACTATATAGTTGTATATAATAAAATCTTATTTGTCTCATATCTTTAAAATAAGAAAAATCTTATTTGGGTCAAATTTTTGGCAGTTGGAATTTGGTTTTGCGTTATCTATGAAGAAAGTCTTTGCTAATGTAAAAATTTTAATACATTTGAAGACATTTTTGCATGGCCAGCATTTAATATTCACCCTAGTAGGCAATTTTTTTCTAAAGCTGACAAGTATCAAATTATTTCAAACTTGAATAATAGCAGACCAGCACATTTTGGCCTGATGTTAAAATCATCAAAGTAAAGTTCTCAAAATACCTGCATGTGGATGTCTAGCTGTCCCAGAACCATTTGTTAAACAGAATACGCCTTCTTCGTTTTGTATATTGATTCTGAATCCTGCAACTTAAAGATAGGCTCTGTATTTTATTTGTAATCATATATATAATACAAACAGATATACAGATAACGTGACCGTTTCATCTAATGTGCTTAACCTTGGGCAAATATAACACTCAAATTGAATTGGTGGGAGTTTAGTAAAAGAAGTCTGTATATCCAGGTCTATCTCTTTTCTCTTTTCACCCTCATGACCACCCTGGATCAAGCCTTCATCATCTCCGACTTAGATTGTTATAATTGGAACACTTTACAGTTCACCTCCATGTTGCTGTCAGGATGACCTTTTGGAAACAGATGAGATCAAGTCACTTTTTAAACATTTTAATTCACTTTTCCTTTAGAACAGTCTCTAAGATGCTTACTTGTGGAGGTTACAACTGGTGCCACCTGTCTTTCCCATACAACCCCCTTTGCCATCCTTAACAGCCTATGCAAGAGGGTCAACCTTGCCCAAACATACGTTACACTTTTGTCTGTTTTGAACATTTCATATAAACAGAACTACACGATATGTAGTCTTTGGTTCCTTTTGCATGAAAACTTAGGATCGTGTTTTCATAGTTTGTTCCTATTACAGCCCATTATCAGTGCTTCATTTCTTTTATGGCTGAATAATATTCTATTGGATTAATACACCACAAGTTGCCTATCCATTAACCAGTGATGAACATTTTGGTTGTTCCAACCTTTTGACTATTAAAATTTGTGCTAACCAGGAATATTTATGTACAGGTTGTTGGTTGGCCACAGGTTTTCAGGTTCCTTGGGAGTATGCCTTCATTTTTTTCCATTTGTTGAATAGAGTATCCCTTCTCCATTTAATTGTCTTGGCACCCTTATAGATAATCCATTGATCATAAATTTATTTATTTATGGATTCTTAATTTCATTCCACTGATGTGTATGTATTTCCTTATGTCAGTGCCATACTTGGTTGTTGCAATGTTACAGTGAGTTTTGGAACTGGGAAGTGTGAGTCTCTACCTTTATTCTTTTTCAAGACTGTTTTGTCTAGTCTGAGTTCCCTATATTTCCATAGCATTTTTTAAGGAACAGTTTGTAGTTTCTATTTGTTTAAAAAAGACAGCTGAACTTTTAATGGAGATTACTGTAGATCAATTGGAGGAGTTATTGCCATCCTAACCATGTTGAATTTTCCAAGCCATAAACACAGGATGTCTTTCCATTTACTTGGGTCGTCTTTAATTTCCTACAATAATGTTTTGGAGTCTTTACTGTACAAGTCTTGCACTTCTTTGGTTAGGTTTATTCCTAGGTATTTCATTCTTTTTGATGCTATTGCCAATTGACTTGTTTTCCTAAACTTATTTTTGGATTGCACATTGCTAGTTTATAGAAATACAGTCAATTTTTGTATATTTATTGTGAGTTCTGCAACTTAAAGCACTCATTTATTCTAACAGATTTTGTTGTGAATTCCTTCCGATCTTTTATACACAAGGTCATGTCCTCTAAAAATAGTTTCACTTCTTTCTTTCCAGCCTAGAAGATGCCCTTCATGTCTTTTTCTTGCCTAGTTGATGTGGTAAGAACTCGCAATCCAACACTGAATAGAAATGGTGAGAGCAGACGTCTTGATTGCGTTCCTGATCTTGGGGGAAGGATTTCAGTCTTTCAGTCTTAAGTATAATATTTTCTGTGGGCTTTTCGTAGGTCCTTTTTTAAAAATCAGATTGTGAAACATCCCTTCTAGTTCCAGTTTTTATCACTGCATTTATCTTGAAAGGGTGTTGGATTTTGTCAAATGCTTTTTCTACATATATTGAGATGCTCAGGTGGGCTTTTTCCTTCATTCTGTCAATATGGTATTATATTGATATTTGCATATGACCATAGTTAAATTTATTTGTCATCTTGGAGGATGTCTTGGATGAAATTAACATTTTTTTTTTTTTTGATTTATTGTAGAGATGAGGTCTCACCAAGTTGCCCAGGCGGGTCTCGAACCCGCGGGCTCAGGCAATACACTCACCTCGGCCTCCCAAGGTGCGGGATTACAGGCTGAGCCACCGAGCTCGGCTGAAATTAACATTTTAATTGGGGAGCTTAGTGTAAACAGATTATACCTCCATAAATTGGGTGGGCCTCATTCAATCAGTTGAAGGCCTGAATAGAACTAATGACCTACATCCCTGAACAGGAGGAAATCCTTCAGCAGGCTGCCTCCTGCCTCTGCTGTCCTGGGTCTCCTTCTGCTGGTCTTTGGACTAGAACTGCACCATCAGCTCTCCTGGGTCTCCAGGCCCCCAGCCCTTGGAAAGGGAATGCACTATTGACTCTCCTAGGTCTCTGCCTGCCAGCCCACACTGCAGATTTGGACCCGCTGGCCTATATAATCAAATAAACCAATTCCTTGTACTAAATCTCTTTCTATATGTGTGTGTGCAAATGCGTGTGTTTGTGTTTGTGTGTGTGTGTGCGTGTGTGTGCGCGCGCGTGTGTCCTATTGATTCTCTTTCTCTGGAGAACCTTGACTAATACAGATATTAAACCAATCTTGTTGCTGTGGGAATTTCTACTTGGTAGTTGTAGACAATCCTTTTTATATGTTACTTGATACCATTTTCTGGTATTTTGTTGAGCATTTTTATATGTGTATTCACAAGGGATATTAGTCTGGAGTTTTCTTTTCTTGTAATATCTTTGTATTGCTTTGTCATCAGACTAATATTAGCCCAACAGAATAAATTGGGCAGTATTTCCTTCTCTTCTGTTTTTTTGGAAGAGCTTGTAAAGAATTGATGTTAATTCTTCTTTAAATGTTTGATAGAATTCACTAGTGAAGCCATCCTGTTCTGAGAGTTCCTTGTGGAGTTTTTTTGATTACTGACTCATTCTCTTTACTTATAATATTACAGGGTCTAATTTGATCATCTGTTTCTTAGGTAGTTTGTGTTTTCTAGGAATTTGTACATTTTATGTTGGTTATCTAATTTATTGATTTATAGCTATTCTTTTTTTTTTTTTTTTGAGTTGGAGTCTCACTCTGTCGCCCAGACTGGAGTATATTGGCCGCTCCCGGCCACCGCAGCCTCGACCTGCTGGGCTCCGGCGATCCTTCCGCCTCAGCCCTCCGAGTAGCTGGAACTACAGGCGCGCGCTACCAGGCCCAGCTAATTTTTTTTTTTGATTTATTGTAGAGATGAGGTCTCGCTTGCCCAGGCGGGTCTCGAACCCGCGGGCTCAGGCAATCCACTCACCTCAGCCTCCCAAAGGTGCGGGATTATAGGCTGAGCCACCGAGCCCGGCTATAGCTATTCTTAGTATTTCCTTTTATTCTTTTTTATTTCTACAAGATCAGAAGGGGTGATCACTCTTTCTTTTTTTTTTTTTTTTTTTTTTAAGTTCGAGTCTCACTCAGTCGCCCAGGCTCGAGTGCAGTGGCCGCTCCCGGCCACCGCAGCCTCGACCTGCTGGGCTCCAGCGATCCTTCCGCCTGAGCCTTCCAAGGAGCTGGAACTACAGGTGCGCGCTACCATGCCCGGCTAATTTTTTTGATTTATTGTAGAGATGAGGTCTGGCCAAGTTGCCGAGGGGGGTCTCGAACCTGCGGACTCAGGCAATTCACTCCCCTCGGCCTCCCAAAGCGCAGGATTACAGGCTGAGCCACCGAGCCCGGCCCATTTTTTATTTTAGTAAGTTGAGATTTCTCTTTTTTGTTCTTGATAAGTCTAGCTAAAAAGTGTCAATTTTGTTAATCTCTTTAAAAAATGAACTTGTTTTCATTAACTTTGATCATTTAAAAAAGCTTTTGTATTTCATCATGTCCATTCTGATTTTTATTAGCACTTCTCTTCTGCTTGCTTTGAGTTTAGTTTGCTCGTTTTTCATTTTTCAGCTTCTTAAGGTGGAAGATTAGATTACTGATTTGAGAACTTTCTTTTTAAGTCTTTTATGGCTATGATTTGTCCCTAAATACTGATTTACCTCCATCTCATTAGTTTTTGTTGTATTTTCATTTTCATTCATCTTGAACTACTTTCTAACTTCCATTGTGATTTCTTCTTTGACCCATTCGTTATTTGGGAGTGTGTTGTTTAATTTTCACATGTGTGTAAATTTCCCCCAATTTCTTCTTTGTTAATTTCTAATTTCATTCCATTATGGACAGAGAATAACCTTATATGATTTAAATCCTTTTAAATTTACTGAAGCTTGTTTTATGGCCTAGTATATAGCCTATCCTGGAAAATATTCCATGTTTATATTAATAAGAATGTCTATTCGGCTTTCATTGGGTAGAGTGTCTATTTTTTATATTGTTTTGTAGTGTTGTTCCAGTATTCTGTCTCCTTTTTGATCTTCTACCTAGTTGTTCTGAAGTCTTCAATTTTTTTTTTTTCTGTTTTTTTGGGGAGTGGGGAGTGGGGTGTCTGGTGTGGGATCCAAAAGAATTGCACAGATGTTAGATTAGAGAATGTAATTTGTTTAAAAGTAAATTAGAGAGAGAGAGAGAGAGAGAAAATTCACTTCCCCAAGATAGGGAAAGGGGCCAAAGCCAGGAAGCATGGCCACACCAGAGTCTAGCAAGGCAGTGGCCCAACTGTTATTGCTGAATTGTGTATTGCTCCCTTCAGTTCTGTTGGTTTGTTTCATGTAGTTTTGGGCTTTAGTGTTAGTTTAATATATTTTGTAATTATCATATTTTATGGATTGACCCTTTTATCATTATAAAAGGGTCCTTCCTTGGCTCTAGGAGCAATTTTTGTCTTGAAGTTTATTTTGTCTGTTAGCATAGCCATTCCAACTCCCTTTGGGTGACTGTTGGCATATTATATCTGCTAATTTGCTTTACTTTCAGACTACTTGTGTCTTTGACTCTAAAATATTTCTTTTGTAGGTAGTATGTAGTTGGATTACAGCTTTTTTTAAAAAACTGGTCTATCAGTACTGCCTTTTGATTAGAATATTTACCCATTTACTAATGTAATTACTGATAAAGTAGAACTTATGTCTGCCATTTTGCTATTTGTTTTTATATTTTTAGCCTTTTTTATTTCTATTACTCCATCTGCTTTCTTTTCCATTAGATAGAAATCTTCTAGTATATGATTTACAAACTCTTATTGTTTCTTTTACTTTTTGTGGTTATTTTTATAGTGGCTACTTTGAAGAATACAGTCATCATCATAAGATAATCTGCTTTGGTTCAATGCCAACTTAATTTCTATTATATATAGAAACTTTGCTCCAATATAGCTTTCTCCTTCTCCCTCTTTTGTGCTAGTATTGTCACATAAATTATACCTTTATATAGCAAAATGGTTTTATAATTGTTGTTTTATTCAGTTGCATTTTGAATCAGATAGAAGAAAAGTGTTACAAACAAAAACAGAAGACTGTATACTGTCTTTTATATTTACCTATGTATCTGGCTACCTTTGCTAAAGCTCCTTAGTTCTTTTTAAGAATTGAAGTTAATGTATTGTGCTCTTTCATTTTGACCTGAAAGATTCCTTTAGTATTTCCTGTAGGGCATGACTCCTAGTGACCAATTTTCTCAGTTTTTATTGCTTTTTCATTTTTGAAAGATAGTTTTGCTGGATATAGAATTATTAGCTGTCAACCCTTTTCTTGCAGCACATTGAATATGTCATTGCCTTCTGGTCATCATTGTTTTCAACGAGAAGTCAAAATTTATTGTTATTTAGAATCTTTTATATGTGGTGAGTCACTTTTCTCTTGCTGCTTTCAGGATTCTTTGTGTTTGGCATTTGATATTTTGAATATGAAAAGTTGATGTTGAACTCTTTGTGTTCATCCTACTTAGAGTTTCTGGGCTTATTAGATGTGAAGATCAAAGATTTTGGGAAATTTTCAGCCATTATTTCTGCAGATTTGTTTTCTACCCCTTTCTCTTATTTTCCTCTTTTTCAGACTCTTATTATGTGTATAGTTGTATGCTTCTGATGTCTCACAGGTCACTGAGGCTCTGTTCATTTTTCTTTACTCTTTTTTCCTTTTTTTCCCCCTCATACTAGATGACTGCAGTTCACCTGAAGAGAAACAAATGAAAAAAGGACAAGAAAAATGCCACAAAGCATACTCTTCTTACCTAAAGTCAGCTGTTTTCTTGAATAAATGTGCCTTAGATTGGTGCAAGCCTTTGGTTAGTTTCTAGACTTCAAAAAAATTTTATTTTGATCATTTTTTCCCATTGTCTTTCTTATTTCTATGGAGGAGCCATTCCAGAAGTACTTCCCCACCAGATACTTTTTGAACTCAGTGTCCCTTCTCATGATTCTCTCAACCTAAAGATTGTGATCCTTTATGAAAGTTATTCAGTAACTATTGGTTTAGTCTGTGTTACTGTAAAGGAATACTCGAGGCTGGGTTATATATAAGGACAAGATGCTTATTTGGCTCACGGTTCTGCAAACTGGTGAGGCCTCAGGCTGCTTCCACTCATGGCAGAAGGTGAAGGGGAGTGGCTGTGTCACCTGGTGAGAGAGGGAGCAAATGAAAGAGACAAGGAAGGTGTTGGGCCTTTTTTTAACAATCAGTTCTCATGGGAACTAATAGAGTGAGAACTGTCATTACCATAAGGACATAAGGACTCCACCAAGCCTTTCATGAGAGATCCATCCCCATGACCCAAATACCTCCCATTAGATCCCACCTCCGACACTGGAGATCAAATTTCAACATGAGACTTGATAGGGCCAAACACACCACATCCAAACCATAGCACTGAGTAATAAAATACTAAGCTCTATGTTGGGTGCTGAAGATTACAATGTACCTTTCACTCTCTTTTAAAACATGTACTGCTTGCATTTGTTCCTTCCATAGTTGCAGTTTTTGTATCATTAAGAGTTCAGTGGCTCAGCCTGTAATCCCTCGCTTGGGGAGGCTGAGGTGAGTGGATTGCGTGAGCCTGCGGGTTCGAGACCCGTCTGGGCAACTTGGTGAGACCTCATCTCTACAATAAATAAAAAAATCAGCCGGGCGTGGTAGCGCGTGCCTGTAGTTTCAGTTACTTGGAAGGCTGAGGTAGAAGGATCGCCGGAGCCCAGCAGGTCGCGGCTGCGGTGGCCGGGAGCAGCCAGTGCACTCCAGTCTGGGCGACAGAGTGACTCCAACTCAAAAAAAAAAAAAAAAAAAAAGAGGTTAATTTGATAGTTCTGTCCATCACGCTGGTTTAACAGTCTATATGGTGAGGCCACTTGCTGCCGTGGCCAATGTCAGAA
>CAUYQG010140039.1:0-12592 GCA_963574415.1 Tarsius wallacei | reverse complement strand
ACACTGTAATTCTAGTACTTTAGAGGCCACGAGTTTGAGACCAGCCTGGGCAACATAGTGAGACTCCCATATCTACAAAAAATTATTTTAAAAGACTATACTTTTGAAAGCAAACTGGTATTTAATTTAATTTAATTTAATTTATTATTATTGTTGTTGTTATTATTATTTGTAGAGAAGGGGTCTCAGTATGTTGCCCAGGCTGGTATCAAATTTCTGGGCTTAAGTGACCCTCCTGTCTCGGTCACCCTCTCAAAGTGCTGGGATTACAGGCATGAGCTACTGCACTCTGCTGGTATGTTATTTTTGTACCTTGTTTTTCTTTTATATCTACGTAGTATTGTTGTTGTATAACTGTTCTTTTCTGATATCAGAAATAATAACTGTTTGTTATAAAAATTCAGATGTGTCTGGGCACAGCACCCCACGCCTGTAGTCCCAGCACTCTGGGAGGTAAGGCAGGAGGATTGCTTGAGCCCAGGAGTTTGAGACCAGCCTGGGCAACCCAGTGAGACCATGTCTCTACAGAAAAATTTAGCCAGTCACGCTTGTCATCCCAACTACACAGGAGGCTGAGTCAGAAGGATCACCTGAGCCAAGGAGGTTGAGGCTGCCGTGAACCATGATTGTGCCACTGCACTCCAGCCTGGGCAACAGAGTGAGACTCCCCAACTCAAAAAATAAAATGAAATAAAATAAAATAACAATAACAATAAAAAATAAAAATTCAGGCTGGGTTTAGTGGCTCAGACTATAATCCCAGCATTTTGGGAGGCTAAGGTAAGTGAGTTGCCTGAGCCCACGGGTTTGAGACTAGCCTGGGCAACTTGATGAGACCTCATCTCCTCAATAAAAAAAAGAAAAATTAGCCAGGCATGATAGTGCGCACCTGTAGTCCTAGCTACTCGAAGGCTGAAGCGGAAGGATCGCTGGAGCCCAGCAGGTTGAAGCTGGGGTGGCCGTGAGCGTGCCCCTGCACTCCAGCCTGGGTGACAGAGTGAGACTCCAACTCAAACAAACAAAAAATTCCAATGTTTTCCTGATCCCATCTTCACCTTGAGAAAACAGCTGTTCTGGCACTCAGCCCTGAGCTCTGTGCCTTCCCCGAGAATGCACGAAAAGAGCTGACAGACACACAGTCCACAAAGATCCCTTCTGTCTGATGTTCTGCAGGAGTTAACAGGACATGTGCCACAATGAACAACAGTCTTGTGAGGTGGCTAGTTGGCCCTACCTGTCACGGGCACAGGGCTCGGAAAACTAGCCCATGCCTGGCTGGGGTCTGAGACGAGCCACCCTCCTGTGAGTTGCAGGGTCAGGACTGAGAAAGCACAGGTCCACCTGGCCTACCCACCTGCTCGAGTATCTGGGAAGGGGAGCAGAAGAAATTCCAGAACAGATTGTCATGAGGCAATCCTTGGCTGAGGATTAATCCACTCCAGGGACACAATCACTTCAAAAACTTAACTAGGGCTTTCTGTCACTGGAAGATGTGGCCCTTGCAGAACTGTAACAAACATATAGATAGAAACAGAGAGATGGTTAGAGAGACAGGTTGATGGTTGCAACTGAGAATTTCCAGAGGCTGTTCCAGAGGCTGAGCTCGGAATTCCAGAATGTGGAGACCACGGCAGAATTCTCCATTGTTGGGCGGCCACCCGAAGGAGTCAATCTACAGCCAGGCCTCAATTGAGGCGGTGCCAGCCAGCTTCCAGGTGGACAGCGATTCAAGATGCCCATTGAGCACCCTGTGGCGCCCCCAGATGCTTCTTATTCAGTTCTTCCCCTAAAGTCCCCTGTCTCAGCCTAACATCTTGAGAGGAGGCTTCCTGGAGGCCTGAGCCTGGCCTTTCCCCAACACGGCTCCTGGGGTAAAGCCCCTGCCTTTCACTCGAGCTCCTGCTTGTTGATTTCAGCCTCAGAAGTTGGGCAGCAGAACTCGCTATTGATCATATATGGATGTATGGTTTGTTTGTTTGTTTTAGAGGTAGGGTCTTGCTCTGTTATCCAGGTTGGAGTACAGTGCACAGTCGTGGCTTGCGGCAGCCTCGACCTCCTGGACTCAAGTGATCCTCCTGCCTCAGCCTCCTGAGTAGCCGGGACTGCAGATGTAAGCCACTACATCCACCTTATTTTCTTGTTTGTTTTCGTTTCTTCTCCTGACAATTGACATTTTCCTTTAGCATTGCGTGACTGTGTGTTTGCTTGAGCAGGTGTGTGCGCTATGCAGACATGGTCCCCTGGACAATCAGATGGATGACATGAGTATTTGAAAGTGACACAAGTTTGGGAAATTTTTTTTTTGGAGTTGGAGTCTCACTCTGTTGCCCAGACTGGAGTGCAGTGGCCACTCCCGGTCACTGCAACCTCGACCTGCTGGGCTCCAGCGATCCTTCTGCCTCAGCCTTCCAAGTAGCTGAAACTACAGGCCTGTGCTACCACACCTGGCTAATTTTTTGATTTATTGTAGAGATAAGGTCCCGCCAAGTGCCCAGGTGGGTCTTGAACCCGAGGACTCAGGCAATCCACTCACCTCAGCCTCCCAAGGCATGGGATTACAGGCTGAGCCACCGAGCCCAGCTAAGTTTGGAAATTCTAAAAGGCCAGTTCCCACCCTGGCTGGTTTCTATGAAGGGCACAGGGCAGCTCCCGTCTCCCATCCACCTGCTGTAGATGGAAAACTTCAGGCCTAGGGAAGGAGACTGAGTCAGGGGAGGAAAAACTCCTGGGGGTGAGACTTTCTGAAGGGGGCGAAGAAGAAAAAAGTGCTTTAGGGGGTACAGACTGAAGGTGTGGTGCATTAAGCCATGGAGAAGTCACATGCTGCCTGGAGTCTAAGCATCTTGCTCTTCTGGATTGTTCTGGGTTGCTTTGGCCAACTTGTCAGACACACCTCCAGACTTACTGGCTTCCGAGGCAAGGGGATGCATCTCGGAGAGCCTGCTGGGGTCTCAGCCAGGGAAAGCCAGGCAGGGCTTTTTGTAGGGGTGGCCTGTGCTGGGTGACGAGGGAGATGGCCAGTCCTGGGCCGGACACTGCTGGGAAGCAGGACCCTCCAGGTGGGCCCAGCACTCGTTGCTGAGGAGGAAGATGAGCGAGATGCGGCGGCCAGGGACATCACTGACAGGACGCAGCCAGCACGCAGTGGAGCATCTTGTACCTGCTTGTTAGAGACTGTGTCTCCCTCCAGTTGATGGTCGCCTCATCATCAGGACTGATTCACTTTCTCAGACCCAAGTCCTGGGTCAAGTGTGGCTGGGCTGCACTGCAGTGGGGTGCAGGTGGTAGGCACAGTGTGCCTGTGTCTGCAGCTGCTGGAGTTGGGGCGGGGAGGCAGCCTGCACGCTGCCTGAGGGGAAAGCCCAGGAGACGGTGGCATTTTCTCATTTGCCTGCCCAGGAGGAAGCAACTTTTTCTGACTCACACAAAGTCTGTGTGAACAAGCTGTGGCTCTTGGAGGAGGGACGCCGGCCTTGGCCTCCTCTTGGGGACAGCTGGCAGCAGTGAACTCAGGAACCTTGGGGTCTTCTGGGGTGTTGGTCACCGGCCCTGGCTCCTGGCGCAGAGCTTCTAGGATGCTGGGGACTCCCCAAGTGACTGTGCCGTTTGTTACTTTTTTTTTTTTTTTTTGAGTTGGAGTCTCACTCTGTCGCCCAGACTGGAGTGCAGTGGCCACTCCCGGCCACTGCAACCTCAACCTGCCGGGCTCCAGCAACCCTTCCGCCTCAGCCTTCCAAGTAGCTGGAATTTCAGGCGTGCGCTACCACGCCCAGCTAATTTTTTGATTTATTGTAGAGATGAGGTCTCGCCAAGTTGCCCAGGCGGGTCTCGAACCCGCGGGCTTAAGCAATTCACTCACCTCAGCCTCCCAAAGCGCGGGATTACAGGCTGAGCCACTGAGCCCGGCCCGTTTGTTACTTTTAAGAAGCTCCTCACCTCATCTGGGTATGCCATGCTAATGGGGTGACTCGGGTTGAGGCCCTCAAGAGCTTTAAGATGGGGTGGGGGATCCCCAGAAAGACCGAATGCACAATTAACTGTGATTAGTGGGCGGGGCCTTCCAGCTCTATCCCTTGACCTCTGGAGAGGGTTCATAGCGATTTTTAGAAAAACTCTTAAGCAAGACTAGGAGAGTTCTGGGTCGGCAAACACACGGAGCTGCTGGGAGTGTGACTCCACAGGCCAGAGCTCCTGGGTGGGACCCTTCTGCTCTCTGTCCAGTGGTTCATTAGCCTTGCAGGGACCATGGCCATTGGGCCCCTAAAGGCTCGCTGAGAAATCACTGGCATGAAGCATGGAGAAAAGGCATCGCACACACCTATGTGATGTGTGTTCAGGGTAGGCTAGAGATCTAGAGTACCAGCCAGAGGTCACAAACAGAGCAGGAGCTTGCAAGCTGGGAAAACAGGTTATGGGAGGGGGAGGGAGAACTCCTTGGGGGGGAGACTTGCGGGCAGTTCTTCTGGGAAGCTGAATGATCCTGAGATTACATTCTTCTTCCTGATGACAGACAGAGGAAGTTGTTTTGGCACAGTTGCTCATGGCTGTAATCCCAGCACTTTGGGAGGCTGAAGCGGGAGGATTGTTCGAGCCCAGGAGTCGAGACCAGCCTGGGCAACATTGGGAGACCTCTTCTCTACAGAAAAATAAAAAACAATTAGCCGGGCATGGTGGTGGGCACCTGTAGTCCCAGCTACTCAAGAGGGAGGCTGAGGCAGGAGGATCACCTGAGCTCAGGAGGCTGAAGCTGCCATGAACCAAGATTTTATGTCACCTCACGGTAGACTGGGTAACAGAGTGAGACCTCAACTCAGAAGAAAGAAAGAAAGAAGGAAAGAAAGAAAGAAAGAAAGAAAGAAAGAAAGAAAGAAAGAAAGAAAGAAAGAAAGAAAGAAAGAATCAGCAGCTTGGGAAAGATGGTGGAGGGAGAGGGAAGACCAGAGAGACCAAGCACCACATTTTGGGGTGAATGTCTCTGCATCCCTCAGTATCCTTCATACTATTCTGTATAATAAAGCAGGACATGTAAGTGGGGTGCTTTTCAGAGTTCTGTGAGCTGTTCTAGCAAATGATTTTGACTGGGGATGAGGTTGGACGGAGCCTCCCAGATTGGACACCTGCTGGTTGGATGGACAGTCAGTTCTCTGGAGCCGTGACTGAACTGGGGCAGTCTTCGGGGCCAAGCCCTTTGCTGGGGGGTCTGCGTTAACTCCAGGTAGACAGAGTTGGGATTGAGTTGGACTGTTGGACTTTCCGCTGGAACCAGAGAGGCCTGACCCGGGGACAGGCAGAGCGGAGCCACCCCCAAGTGTGGATCCCGTCTGGAGGGGAGGGGCCAGCATTGTGGTGCACCTGCTGGCAGGGGGTGGGGGGGTGGGGGGGCTGGCCCTGCACATTCTGCGTGGGTCCCCAGGGTCCCCTCTGACCTGGGGGCTGGAACCCTTCCCTCACTGATAGCCTTCAGATTTGCACAGAGGCGTGTGTAAACAGCTTTACTTTATGAATGGGAAGTCTGGAAAACATCATCACTCTGGGCAGGACAGCACTGAGTAACTCGTCACAACTGTTGCGTTATGAAAACCACTCACGTTTGGGGCATTTTGTTTACAAAATGCTATCCTATTAATCACATAAGCACGTGAGAAAACAAGCTAAGAAATGTCAACGACAGCAAGGGGCGAGTCTGCATTTGGTCAGTTTTGTAGCATCTTGGCTTATGAATTACTGCTCCGGTGAAAACTTGCGAGTACGTCTACCGCAATATCTAATGAGAGCGATTAACTCTGTAAGTGCCAAGATGCGAATGACCTGCAGCTGTCTTCAAACCAATGGTGAAAGTATGTTGTAAGCTGGGTGCAGTGGCTCATACTTGTAATCCCAGCAACTGGGGAGACTGAAGTGGGAGGGTTGCTTGAGTTTAGTAGTTCGAGACCAGCCTGGGTGACAGAGTGAGACTCCATCTAAACACAGAGAAGGAACAGAAAAAGAAAATATGTTTTAGCCACGATGCCTGGAGGGTCTGCCTGTGGATGCATTTTCCAGACCTTGAGAGGGGAGGATGGAGGAGGAGGCCAGCCATGACGGAGCATCCTCTCTGGAAGAGCCCGGGAGGTTGGAATTCATTAGCCCAGATTCTGGGGTTGCAGGAGTGGGGCTAAGTCCTCTAAAGGCTTAGGGATTTCTCCTCCCTAAAATTGAATGTTTCTTTTTTCATCTGCAAAGGGCCTGCTTTCTGTAATAACGATTCCCATGGGTCCCCAGGCTGGAGTCTTTGCAGAGGGTGCTCTGTCCTGGTCTGTGACAGCCTCTGCCTCACGTCAGCCCTGGAGGGGCCTCGAGACCGGGCAAGTGAGGGGCAGGGGAAACCTGGGGAGACCGAGGTCCCAAGGCCGCTGGAGCTGCAGGAGCCTGCCCACGCTGCCCTTCCTGCCTGCTGCTGCCCTGTGGGCCCTCTGAGTAGCCGCTTGAAAGGCATGAGCTCGTATCCTGACCACTCTCTTAATTTTTTTTTTGAGTCAGGGTCTCACTCTGTCACCCAGTGTGTCATTCAGGCCTCAGGAAGCTGCAGTCATGGTGGACGGGAATGGGAAAGAGGAGCCAGAGTGTCACATGGCAAGAGAGAGAAGGGCCAGACTCTCTCTCTCTCTTTTTTTTGAGTTGAGTCTCACTCTGTTACCCAGGCTAGAGTGCAGTGGCATGCTCACTGCCACTGCAGCCTCAACCTGCTGGGCTCCAAGGATCCTTCCGCCTCAGCCTTCCAAGTAGCCGGAACTAAAGGAGTGCGCCACCACGCCTGGCTAATTTTTTGATTTATTATAGAGACGAGGTCTTGCCACGTTGCCCAGGCTGGTCTCGAATCCGCGGGCTCAGGCAATCCTCTCACCTCGGCCTCCCAAATCTCTGGGAGGACTGGCTGGCACCCCCACGCCTGGCCACCAGGCTCCTTTAACCAGCGGCTCTCATGATGAAGAGCTCATGCTGTCACCAAGGGAACGGCATCACTGATGAGGGACTCATCTCGGCTCCATCACCTCCCCCTGAGCCCCACCTCCAACACAGAGGACCCCATTTCAGCCTGAGTTTCAGAGGGACAAACATCCAGACCACATCCCAGGTCTGGCTCCCTCCCGACCTTTGCTTCAGGGTGACGACTCTTCCGGTTGTCTGGGCCCGGCCCCCTCATTCGTGGCCACCCTTCATGATCCAAGGCAAGTGGCTCTGGCTCCACAGGGACACTGAGGCCAGACGCTAAAGAGCAAGTGCTCGGCTGATCCCTGGGCAGTGTCTTCTGTGAGCAGTTCCTGTGGCTGTGGACAGACCACGGCGACCACCGCGGGGGGGGTGCTCAGTGGAACCACCCGCACAGGGAGATCAAGGAACCCCAAAGACACAGCTTTCCGGAGGCTTCCACGCCCACAGCACTGCCTGCTTGTATGTGGCCTTCTTCCTGTACCCCAGGCCGTCCTGGAGAGTCATGCCCAGGTGTGGGTTCTGCCCTCGCCTCGCCAGAGCCACCAGCTTGGAACGTGGAGCGTTATCGGCTGGCTTGGCTTCTGGTCGTTTTCCACTTTTCTCTCTAAGTTGACAGCCTACCCATCCGGGTTTAATGCAAAAGCAACAGAAGGCCAACTTTTTCTAAAGTCTTCCTAACTGAGACATCATTTTCATTTATCCCATGTATCTTGTCACCTTCTCTTTAATTGTCTTTTTGTTTGTTTTTGAGTCAGGGTCTCATTCACCCAGGCTGAAGTGTGGAGGCACAATAATGGCTCACCACAGCCTTGACCTCCGGGGCTCAGGCGATCCTCCCACCTCAGCCTTCTGGGTAACTGGGACAAGCACATGCCACTACACTTGGCTAATTTTTCTTTAAATGTTTTTTTTTGTCAAGACAAAGTCTCACTGTGTTGCCTAGGCTAGTCTCAAACTCCTGGGCTCATGTGATCCTCCTGCCTCGGCCTCCCACGGAGCTGGTATGGCAGGTCTGAGCTCTGCGCCCGACCAGAAAGCTTGTGATAACATTGCGTATGCAAGTGTGAGTGATCTTTCTGTCTTCTTCATGGCCATGAAGTTTACCTGAAGAGGGGGTTCATGACAGCATCGCCCTCAGTATTCCTCCTGGGAGTAGAAACTGCCCCAAGGAGAATTTGTGGCAGCTTCAGTTTTCAGAAGTTTCTGTTCTTAGTCAGATAAGAGACTCTCCAAGAAACCTCTTTCTGCTTCTGCTAAATTTCAGATGTCCTTAGCTTAAAGTGTCTTAATGCCAACTCTGGGGCTCTAAGTGAGTCCCCACATTGGCCTGTCTGGATGTGAAGCAGAGGGAAGGAGGGGGAGAAGGTTTAAATATCGTCATCATACAGCAATCATGGAGCCACATTCCTCATTCCACAAGCCAACCCATGGGGCTTTGGGGGGACAAGACAGTCTGGCTGGGGAAGTGGCCCCTGGGTGGGTACAAGAAGGAGAGTGAAGCCAGATGGTGAAAAGACTCCAGAACGGAGAGAGAGACCCGGTGCGCTGGCTCATTCCTGTAATCCCAGCACGCTGGAGGCAGAGGTTGGATGATCGCTTGAGCCCGGGAGTTCAAGATCAGCCTGGGCAACATAGCCAGACCTCGTCTCTCCAAAAAATATCTAAAAATTAGCTGGACGTAGTAGTGCGTGCCTGTAGTCCCAGCTACTTGGGAGATTGAGGTGAGAGGATTGCTTCAGCTCAGGAACTAGAGGCTGCGATGAGCCAGGATCATGCTACTGCACTCCAACTTGGTCGACAGAGTAAGACCCTGACAAAAAAAAAAAGAAAGAAAGGAAAAATACATCTTGTAAGTGTAGGCTAGAGAGAAAAAGCCTCAAAAGCTGGAATGGAAGGTCTCCATTACATCCCCAGGGGGGTGCCAGCCAGGTAGAGGGAGGGTGGAAGACAACCAAGGGGGCAGCACAGCCACCCCGACGGTCAGACAGAGCAGCTGACTGTCACATGCTTCTATAGCAGGCAGACAAGAGGCCATTTTGGTCATATGAAAATAGCCATTTAGAAAAGACTTAAAAACTTGTGTTAAGAAACTTTTTTTGGTGCTATCTTGGGCTAAAGGTAAAAGCCCCTTGAATCTAAACATGCATGCTTTTTTCTTCTCCCCTTCACTGTCCTTGAATCTAGTAACTGCTGCTGGCACTGAAGAGAACACAGTCATCTGCACCGAGCCCCTGATAAGCAGGAGATGCAAAAGAAACTTCACCTCCTTGGAGAAGCCTCCGCCTGACCCAGATAAGAAACGGACTCTGCTGAAACTCCCTAAAACCCAGGGATATATCTGCCCCCTCAGTCTCTAGATGACAATGGCTTTCTTCCATGTCTGTGTATTAATTTTATGTATGCTGTTTAAGCCTTGCAAACCCAAACTCCCAGAATAAGCAAAAAACTGTAACCCACTGAAAAGTATGCAGCCCCTAATTGTTCAAGGAAATTGTAATTTAGAAGAATGGCAGGACTGATGTAATCTGAACACTGGTTTATGTCAGCAACTATTTGGGGCCTAAATAGAGATTAGAAAGAAGACACTGAGTGATGATCACAAGACATGTAGTCGTTATTAATTAATAGCTGAGATAGATAAGGCACTGGCTACTTTGCTCTAAATACTGTATGAAAACTTTGCTTAAACAGTTTCTGGGTAAACACCTATTCCCCGATCCCATGGGATCAGCATAAAACACCTTCTTCCTGGCTCTCTGCATCTGGTGTTTGCTGGACTGTGAGGGAAACAGCTGATTGTTGGATCGAGCCGTAACCCTTCGATGCTGTGGATTCCCAAGTTCCTGGTGCTTGTAGGCTCTCCTTGGCATGGATGGGATTAAACACAAGATTCTGAGACTTCAGGGCTGGAGTTTTGTTTTTTTTCAACCTCAAGGTTCTGCATAACACAACCAAGGCATGCTAGACTTCAAAACCAAGACCCTTGCCAGGTACTCATAGGCATCCTGAGTCACTTACCTAGGTCTCCTATAGAGACCGAGACCCTTGCCAGGTATGCATGGACATCTTGAGTCCCCTATCTTCACTTCCTAAGTGACAGGGATAGCCCTGTAGTCTCTCTGCTTTCAGCAGCACAAACCACAAGGACTGGAATCTAGACTTTTCCTCGCCTTGAAGCTTGGGCGCCTTCTCCTCAAGGTCAGCGTGCGACTTTACAGCACCTGAACTGCCCTGTTTGATTGGGATTTGGGAAGCATTTGCTTTCTGTGTGCTGATTCTGCCCTTCTTGCTGACACCGAGCTCTTCCACTCTGAGCAGTCCCTCTGACACCGGGCCCAGCCACCCGGATTCCCCACGAGCCAGGAAATGAGAGCTGGAACACTGCCCTCCCCCCACTCCCACATCTCTGGGCCGCAGGGCTGGCTTCCCCTCGGGCAGAAGGAAGGGTGAGATCATCACACATGACTGAGTGCCCGGGAAAAGCAGCCTTGAGAGACTGAGACCCAGCGTTTATCTCACATGAAAGCATTGTGGAAGCCAGGTTTTAATCAACAACGTGAAATAAATCACTGGTTTTTAAAGACTGGCTAATCCCATGGCAGTCTGTCGGAATTTGTTCTGGCACTGAAAGCATGAGTTGTGCTTGTAAATGAGAATTCCCCAAAATGCTAGCACAAAGGACAAAGCAAACCCAATCTTAATCATTGGAACAAGAAAAAAAAAATGTTTTTATTGTTATTAATTTTTTGAGTCGGGGTCTTACTCTGACTCTGTCACCCTAGCTGGAGTGCAGTGGCGTGATCACAACTCACCACAGCCTCAAACTCCTGGGATCGAGTGATCCTCCTGCCTCAGCCTCCCAAAGTGCTGGGACTACAAACGTACACCACCACACCTGGCTAATTTTTTTAGAAACGAATTCTTGCTATGTTGCTCAGGCTGGTCTTGAACTCCTGAGCTCAAGTAATCTTGTCACTGGGTCTCCCAAAGTGTTAGAATTACAGGAGTGAGCCACTGCTCCTGGCCAAAGATTTTTTTTATTTTTAAAATTTCTAGTTTTTTTGAGTTGGAGTCTCACTCTGTCACCCAGACTGGAGTGCAGTGGCATGCTCCCGGCCACCGCAGCCTTGACCTGCTGGGCCTCGGCGATCCTTCTGCCTCAGCCTTCCAAGTAACTGGAACTGCAGGCATGCGCTACCATGCCCAGCTAATTTTTGATGTATTGTAGAGACGAGGACTCGCCAAGTTGCCCGGGCAGGTCTCGAACCCACGGGCTCAGGCAATCCACTTGCCTCGGCCTCCCAAAGTACTGGGATTACAGGTTGAGCCACAGCCCAAAGATTTTTTTTTTAAAGAAATTAAGCACTTCATATGTATCCTTGGCAATTTTATGCTTAAAGGAACCACGTCTCCCACGGCTCAGCAGTCTCCCTGAGGAAGGAACTTCTCCAGCCTTCCGGAAGAGTCTCTGCCAGTACCACCTGGTGCAACTCAGGGGAATGAGAGAGCGCTGAAGACCGGCAGGCACAGGCATTTCGCCCCAGTCTACACGGTGGGCGGGCTGGGGGGCCTGGCCCCATCGCAGAGGATGGCTCTGTGCCCCCTTGGCCAGGGGCTCCTGACACACGACCCCTGCCTTCCTACCAAGCTCTCATCTGGAGGGCATCAAGTGGGAGCATTTACAACCCCTGTGTTGTCCTCCTCAGATCCTCACAGTGCACCGATGCTGTTGTTGCTTTTATAATAGCCTCTGTTTTGTGGAGCAGTCTTAGACTCACAGCAAAACAGAGCCGAAAACACAGAATGTCCCCAGGGAACCCCGGCCCCACGTACACACAGCCTCCTCAATCATCGACATTCCCGTGAGCGCAGTCGGTTCCTTACAATGGGTGAGCCTCCCTGGATGGGCCATTGTCACCCAACCCATGGTGGACATTAGGGCTCACTCTTGGCATGGTGTGTTCTATGGGTTTGGACGAATGTATAGTGACCCGTGTCCACCACTGCAGTGTCGCAGAGGGTCCCTCTAAGTCCCCCTGAGTCCCCTACCCTAAGCGTCCTCTGTGCCCCACATTTGTCCCTCCCTCCTTTCAGCCCTGGCAAGCCTCTTCCAAAATGTCAAGGAGTTGGACTCTTATAGTGTGTTGACTTTTCAGTCTGGCTTTTTTCACTTAGCAAATGGGTGCATTCCTTTTTCGAGAACTTTTCTTTCTTTTTTTTTTTTTTGAGTTGGAGTTTTGCTCTGTTGTCCAAGCAGGAGTGCCTTGGCACGAGTTTGGCTCACTGTGGCGTCGACCTCTTGGGCTCAAGAGATCCTCCCTCCTCAGCTTCCCCCGTAGCTGGGACTACTGGCATGCATGCACGCCTGGCTAATTTTAAAACTTTTTTGCAGAGACAAGGTCTCCCTATACTGCCCAGGCTGGTCTCGAACTCCTGGGTTCAAGTGATCCTCCTGTCTCGGCCTTCCAAAGTGCTAGAATTACAGGCATAAGCCACTGCGCCTACTCAGGAGACCATATTGTCATCCCCTGGTTAAAGCACAGGACCAGCTAGGTAATCTGTGTGAACCAGCGCAAGACAAAAATGTGGGGCCCCTTGTTCAGAATTATTACGTATTTCA
>CAUYQG010140038.1:0-15876 GCA_963574415.1 Tarsius wallacei | reverse complement strand
CAAAAAGAAAAGAAAAGAACATATTATGCACCCACTCCGTCTCTTTTTTGGTGTTTTTGTTTTTGATTTTGTTTTGAGTTGGAGTCTCACTCTGTCGTCCAGACTGGAGTGCAGTGGCCGTTCCCGGCCACCGCAGCCTCGACCTGCTGGGCTCCAGCGATCCTTCCGCCTCAGCCTTCCAAGTAGCTGGAACTACAGGCACGCGCTACCACGCCTGGCTAATTTTTGATTTACTGTAGAGATGAGGTCTCGTCAAGTTGCCCAGGCGGGTCTCGAACCCGCGGGCTCAGGCAATCCACTCACCTCAGCCTCCCAAAGCATGGGATTACAGGCTGAGCCACCGAGCCCAGCCCACTCTGTCTCTTGACAGTGATGACAAGACATCCCTGACCCTTGCCTTCTTAGAGTTCCCAGGAGGGGAACCCATCACCATACAATGACGGCCTAGAGTAGTTAGTACCAAGATGAAGAAGCATAGGCCAGAGTGGTCAGTACAAGGATAGGAGAGACACAGGGAGAAGGGTCTGGACAGGGACAGGAGAGGCACAAGGAGAGGGGTCGAGGCCGGGAGGGGGGAGGCACAGGGAGAGGGGTCAAGTCTGAGGTGGGGGAGGCACAGGGAGGGGGGTCAGGGCTGGGGTGGGGGAGGCACAGGGAAAGGGGTCAAGGCGGGGTGGGGAGGTACAGTGAGCTGTGGGATATCAGGGAAAGTACCTGCCCCTGTCTGGGATAAGTGGAGAGCAAGGAAGGCTTCTTGCAGGAGGTGCCATGAAAGCTGAGAACAGAAGGAAAAGGAGACAGCCATCCAGAGAGCAGAGTATTCCCGGGGCACAGGGGTACAAAGGCCTGGAGGGGAAGTTTGACCTCCAGACTTTAGCTTGTGTGGCTCTCCAAGGTGGTCTGTCCCTATTTTGTCCTCAGAGAGATCTTTCTGAAACATATCTGTTCAAGATATCCCTTCCGCAGCCCCCCAGCACCTTCAGAATCAAGTCTGAGCCCTTTGCCGACCTCCTGCGGCCCCACCCAGTCTCCAGCCTTAGTCCCTCACCCCACTCCTGCATGCACACACCCTATGTCCCCTCGTGGGCTTATAACCCCAGGAAGGAGTTTATCCAACTCCAAGTGATATGAGTCCTGACGTCAACGTATTGGGTTCAAACAGCACTTTTTGTTTTGATGGAATAGAATAGAAAATGTCCATGTGTCTCAGATGGCAGGAATACTTTTTTTTTTTAGTCCGAGTCTCACTCTTTCACTCAGGCTGGAGTACAGTGGCTTGATCACAGCCACCGCAGCCTTGACCCGCTGAGCTTAGGTGATCCTGTGCCTCAGCCTTCCAAGTAACTTGAACTACAGGCACACGCTGCCACACCCGGCTAATTTTTTTGGTCTCTTGTAGAGATGAGGTCTCACCAAGTTGCCCAGGCTGGTCTTGAACCTGTGGGCTTAGGTAATCCTCTTGCCTCCGTCCCCCAAAGTGCTAGGATTACAGGCATGAGCCACTGTGTCCAGCTTGGGATACTAATTCTTTTGAGACACTTTTGTTTGATGTTTCTGTTTCTGTGTGCAGCTGCACAAGTGCCCTCTCTACACTGCATTTCTTACTGGGAGTTGTGTTCAGTTGTTCAAACTCCACTGCTCTAGAGACACTCTTGCACATGTTCATTGAGCACAAAAGTCAGAAATAATTCACAATGATAAACATATGGAGAAAAAAGGAAGCAGCCGCAGTGCCCTTCACCCAGACAGATGCACTGTGATACACACATGCAGTGTCGTCCCTACACAGCAGGGGAGAATGAAGGATAAGCTGGAGCCACACAGGGCAATGGGGACAACTCGCCAAAGCACAAGTTGTAGGAAAAGCCGACTACAGGAGGTTTTCAAATATGCATATTATTAATGTTTATGGGTACACACATATATAAAAAGCAGAAATGTATACATGGGGATTTCAGGAAATAACAATTTTATAATAATAATTTCAGGCAAGTAGTGACCCTGAGGACACAGAGGAGGTGGGATCAGGCGGGATACACAGGAGGCTCCACCTGGATGGATATTTTATATTTTATGTTGGGTGGTGGTATTTGTGGGTATTTGTTTTACTCTTTTATATATTTTATTATTCTCTGATTTTTTTTTCTATGTGCCTAAAATTTGTTCCTTTTTTTTTTTTTTTTTGGAGTCAGAGTTTCACTCTGTCTCCCAGGCTGGAGTGAAGTGGCATGCTCACAGCTCACCACAGCCTCAACTTCTTGGGCTCAGGTGACCCTTCTGCCTCAGCCTTTTGAGTAGCTGGGACTGCAGGTATGCACCACCACACCCAGATAATTTATTTTTTGTAGAGAGGCGGTCTCACAGTATTGTTTTGGCTGGTCTTAAATTCCTGGACTCAAGCAATCCTCTCACCTCAGCCTCCCAAAGTGCTGGGATTACAGGTGTGAGCCACCACACCCGGCCTAAAACTTGTTCTTAAATAAATAATTAGGACAAAAAAAAAAAATTCCAGATGCCTTCAGCTGTCCAGTGAGGGTGGATTGGAAGTGTGGAGACTAGAGGCCAGGAGCCCAGGGAGTCAGCCGGACAGGGACTCTGGCAGGGATGGGCAGAATTGTGGAGAGGGAGAGATGGATCCTGGCTGCCCCAATAAACAACAGGGATGTTGATGGGATCCCAGCATTCCTTTCACCATTCCTCCTTCTCAGGTGACCCTTCTGGACTTTGGTGCAAGCCGGGAATTTGGGACGGAGTTCACAGACCATTACATTGAGGTGAGTCCCTCTGACCCTGTGGCCTCAAAAGGGCAGAGGCCCAAGCCATATACTGAGGCACAGGAGTAAAAGGAGTACAGTATCTGGGATTAAGAAGTAATAAATAATAATATTAATAGCAGCTAGCAAACACCAAGCACTGCATATTATGTCAGACCATTTTTTTTTTTTTTTGAATGGAAGTCTCACTCTGTCACCCAGACTGGAGTGCAGTGGCCACTCCCGGCCACCGCAGCCTCGACCTGCTGGGCTCCAGCAATCCTTCCAACTCCGCCTTCCGAGTAGCTGGAACTACAGGCGCGCTATGACGCCTAGCTGATTTTTTTTTGATTGATTGTAGAGATGAGGTCTCGCCAAGTTGCCCGGGTGGGTCTCGAACCTGCGGGCTCTGGCAATCCACTCGCCTCAGCCTCCCAAGGCGCGGGATTACAGGCTGAGCCACCGAGCCCGGCTGTATGTCAGACCACTTTAAATACTTTGCATGTGTAACCAATTTAAACCATTCAGCAACTCTGTGAGGCGGGGCCATTTCAGCCCTTTTTACAGATGAAGTAACTGGGCCTTAGAGAGGTTAAGTCACTTTGCCTAAAATTACAGCAGACTTGGGCTCCAAACTCAGGTTGTTTGGGTCCAAACCCATGCTCCCAATGGCTGCCTAGACCCCTCCTAAGAGAACAGCCCACAGTGGCTGTCTTGTCCCCTCCCCAGCCCCACCCTGCCCAGGGCATTGGCATCCAGCCTACACTCACATACCTCCCTAGGGCAGCTCTGTTTGCAGGAAGTGCTTCTTCACCTACTCTGCCTATCCCTCCCGCCCATCAGGTCTGTCTCAGGCTGCAGAGAATATACCATCTCGTCCATATGTTGAGATGGGAATTCAACCTGGGTGTCTAAATCATTTAGTCATCATTTCAAACATTTTCTGACATCTCCTCTGTGCCCAGCTTTATTCTAGGTATACTGGGGACACACCTGTGACCCAGGTCCAGCCCAGGTCCTTGCCTTCACAGAGCTCAGTCCAATGGAGGGGACAGATGGTGAGGATCTAGAGTGGACAGGACTGGAATGGGGGAAGCACAGGAGACTGTGAGAACCTGGAGGAGGAGCCTGACTCAGCCTGGAAGAGGAGATGTCAGAGTTGAGTTGAGATCTGAGGGATGAGGAAGACCAATTAAGGAAAGGCTAGGAAGGTATTCTAGATAGACAACATTTGCAAAGGCCAAGAGTGTCAAGGAATATTCCCACTAGAGCAGTGCGTCTCAAACTTTAATGCGCATGTGAACCCCAGTGATTTGTGGAAGCACAGATCCTGGTCTGGAGTTACGTGTAAGATATTGCATATCTTTTTTTTTTTTTTTTTTTTTTTGAGTCAGAGTCTCACTCTGTTGCCCAGGCTAGAGTACAGTGGCACACTCGCGGCCGCCGCAGCCTTGACTGTGGCTCAGGCAATCCTTCTGCCTCAGTCTTCCAAGTAGCTGGAACTACAGGCATGCGCCACCACACCCAGCTAATTTTTCTTGATTTATTATAGAGATGAAGTCTCACCAAGTTGTCCAGGCTGGTCTCGAACCTGTGGGCTAAGGCAATCCTCTTACCTCGGCCTCTCAAAGTGCTGGGATTATAGGGATGAGCCACTGCGCCTGGCCAGGTGCTGCATTTCTAACACACTCCCAGGTGCTGCCAGGGCTACCTGTGCAGGGGCCACACTTTGAGTAGTAGGGCCGAGAGAACCAGAAGGAAGCTCATGTTCTGATTGGGAGGACAGGTGGGAGGTGGAGCAGGAGCCATTGATGAGACTGATGAGTCTTGCAGCCAAATCACTCTGTGTCTGAAGCCACACTTTGTGGCTTGTACTTTATCTGGGTGCACTGGGAAGCCATGGAAATGATTTGATCAGGGAGGGATGTAGTCAAATTAGAAAACTCCCTCATAACCACAAGTGGAGCCCAGGGAGGCTTTGGAGAGCACAAGAGGGGCATTTGGCTGTCCATGGGAGCCAACAGGCTAGAAGTTGGAGAAGGGAGGTATCCAGGACAAGGCCAATGGCTCTGGCCTGGGACTAGTGTGGCCACCCCTGAGATGGAGCAGGAAGGAGGAGCCGGTAGCCCCCTACCCAGACAGGCTTCTTGGGACCCTCTCTGCAGGCCACAAGCCGAGGTCCCTCTAGGTAGTTGTCACATCCTGCTTCCCACCGACACCCTCCCCTCCCACCCAGGCCTACAGCATTTGCCAGTTTAAAAAAGCCCTGTCACACTGGCCCCTGAGGACCACAGGCCTGACAGATGGCCAGACAGGCTCGGGCAGAGGGAACAGAGACAGAATCAAACTGCCAGATGAATCCTGTACTCTCCCTCCTCACAAGAAAGCTAGCGCAGTGGTTCAGGCTTGGACCCAGGCTCCACTCCCCATTCTGAGCCTGTTTCCTCTTCTGTGAAGTAGACACCCTCATATCTACCTCTTACTAACAGGTGGTCGTAGTATTATGGAGCTTCCCACACGCAGGCACTGTGCTAGGCAGTCCACACACATCACTGCTTTTTTTTGGGGGGGGGGGGTTGGAGTCTGTTGCCCAGGCTGGAGTGCAGTGGCACACTCATGGCCACTGCAGCCTCGACCTGCTGGGCTCAGGCAGTCCTTCTACCTCAGCCTTCCAAGTAACTGGAACGACAGGCATGCACCATTACACCCAGCTAAATTTTTGGATTTATTGTAGAGATGAGGTCTCGCCAAGTTGCCCAGGCGGGTCTCAAACCCTGGGCTTGGGCAATCCTCTCGCCTCCTTCTCCCAAAGAGCTGGGGCTACAGGGGTTAGCCACCGTGCCTGGCCAGGCATCACTTTTTTATCCTCACAATCATCCCATGAGGAAGATGCTTCCGTTATCCCACTTCATAGATGAGAAAGTAGAGGTCCAAAAGGCAAAGCAACTTGCCCATCTCCCGGCTGGTTAGCCCAGAATCAGAAGGGAACCCAGATGAGCTGGCTTTGGCTGGGCATCTATCCGTGCCCTCACTGCTGTGCTCCCTACATGAGCTCATGGCTGGAGAGCTGCTCCACCCACGTGCTCACTTGCTAAAGCAAAGTTCA
The DNA here is from genome assembly GCA_963574415.1 of Tarsius wallacei. Classification (NCBI taxonomy): domain Eukaryota; kingdom Metazoa; phylum Chordata; class Mammalia; order Primates; family Tarsiidae; genus Tarsius; species Tarsius wallacei. The sequence continues at coordinate 10,017 of CAUYQG010140038.1, read as the reverse complement.
GCAAGGGCCTCCTGAGACCCAGACCCTGTACCATGTGCCACTAAACCCATCGGGGATCCTTGCTTTCATGGGGCTCAAAGTTCAGTGCAGTAGACAGAGACATGACCCCTGACAACCTGGAATGTAGTTCTGGGTTGTGGTCACATGTGCGTCCAGTTGAGTATTGGAACCATGAGCAGCCTTGACACATCCTCTGCTTTTTCACTGTGGCAGTTCTAGGCAGGCCCTGCATTCTCAGCCAGGTGGGACCCCTGACCACCTCCACCCCAGGCTCTGGAGCAGTGTTGAGTCACAGATGGGCAGAGTGGGGAGGGAGAAGCTTCTGGGTGAGAGGAGGGGCCCAGATCGATAAGGATGGAGGTGGGTACACCACAGGGCCAGGCTTCCAGCTCCTTTTCTCCAGAACCCTTGCTGGGCCTTTGTCCCTCTCACTCTCACCCATCTCCCCAGGTGGTGAAGGCTGCAGCTGATGGAGACAGAGACCGGGTCCTGCAGGAATCCCGGGACCTTAAATTCCTCACAGGCTTCGAAACCAAGGTTGGGAGACACTGAGGGAGAAGGGGACTGGTGCCTATTAGGTGGGGGGAGTGGGGGAGCTGCTTATCTCTACTGAGGGACTCTGGAGTGGGGAGAGGGCTTGTCTCTGCTGGCGAGAGTAGAGGCTGTGTATATACTGGGGGAATGGGGAGCCCTCTAGGAGGGACGCATATCTCTGTGGGGGCTATGGGAGGGAGAGGAGGCAGCTGCTTGGCTCCTCAGTACCCTAGTAAAGTGGGCAACATATAAGATAGAGGGACAGGGGTTGCTAGTGGATCCTGGGGGGTGTGGGAGTGGAGGCTGCGTATCTGTTCTAGAGAGAGCAGAGGGCTACTTGTCTGTAGAATGCCCTGAGAGGAAGTGAGGGGCTGTTTATTTAGGGGAAAGAGGGAGCTGCTTGTCCACTAGAGGCTCTGGAAGGAGTGGAGATGCTTGTTACTCTGGGACTCGGGGACTTGAGACTGGAGGGAGGGAGGCTGCTTGTCTCTGCTGTGTTTAGTGGAAGGCTCCATGTCCACACTGGGTGCATCTGCTGTCCCCGCCCCAGGCATTCTCTGACGCCCACGTGGAGGCAGTGATGATCCTGGGGGAGCCCTTCGCCACCCAGGGCCCCTACGACTTTGGGGCTGGAGACACTGCCCGCCGCATACAGGGCCTCATCCCAGTGCTGCTGAGACACCGCCTGCGCCCCCCTCCTGAGGAGACCTATGCCCTGCACCGAAAGCTGGCAGGGGCTTTTCTGGCCTGCACCCGCCTCCGCGCCCACATTGCCTGCAGGGACCTTTTCCAAGACACCTACCACCGCTACTGGGCCAGTCGCCAGCCAGACACTGCCACTGCCAGCAGCCTCCTGACCAAAGGGGACCTCGGGGTGGATCCCTCATGACAGCCTCCATGGGGAATCCCAGCCCCAGAGCAGGCCATCCCCTGCTATGGTGCCTCCCATCTCCTCCTCCCCTGTCCAGGTCTGGGGAGTCCCCTTGGGCTTTCTGGAAGTCCTGCCTAGCTCCCCTCCTTGGCCCAGGAGCTCAGGAACCCTGGAGCTAGGGAACTCCCAACTCCTCCCCACTCCAAAGTGGGCGCCGGAGAACTCTAGGCCAGGGAACCAGTTAACTTATTTCTGCCAACATTTGAGGGAGCCCTTTGCCCCCATGCATATCATCATGGAGACCCAGACTCATCTAGAGGGGGAGCCCCTCACCTCTGCCTCGGTCTCCCCTGACAGGGGAGAGACGCTGGTTGGTGGGGGCAGCCCTCACCTTTGCCTCCTTCCCTCTCTCCCCCACCAGCTGCCTTCTCCCGGGTTCCAGCCACTCAATGTGTTGGAGCGGTAGACGTAGGGGGTTGAATCTTCAGAATAAAAGTGGCCCTCCCCTTCCCCCAGCTCTTTTCTCTGCGCTGGGATGTGGGGGGCAGAGGGGGAGGAGCTCGCCGGCGGCCTCCAGGTGCAGATGGTCGCCCCCCCCTTGTCTGAAAGCCCCAGCCCTGCCTGGACCATCTGTTGCCGGGAACCTCCTTCTCCCCTTCGTCACCCCGCCCCACCCCCCGCCACACGTGCTGACCACCTGCTCTAAGGACTGTGGCAGCTGAGAAGGCCTCCCCCCCACACACTGCTTCTCGGCTTCAGGCTCCCTCCCCTCGCTCCCGGCAACCTCGCCTTTACTAATGGGCCCTAATGCCCCTGCCAGCTGCTTTGCCAAACCCACAGGACTAGGAGGGGGGCGGGGACGCCGTAGCGGCCAGAACCGCGCCCTGATCCCAGCCGGGCGCCCCCGCCCCCAAAGCCGAACCGACCACGCACCAGGACGCCGGGGTCTGTTCATTCCCCCTCCCCTTCCTTGCAAAAAGTGCCTCGTCACCGCTTCTGCCCGCCCCCGCCAGGCTGGGAAAACCGTAGGATTAGCTGGAAGATGTGGGGATGCGGGGCGGCAAGGCGCCTCCAAAAGCATCTCTTTCGGACGCGGAGCTGGAGGGGATCTGAGGTCAGGGGTCACGGAGGGGAAGGGAGCCCACGCCTGGATGGGCCAGTGGGAAGGACTCAGCGAGGCTCCTAGGCAGACTCAGCCCGGGACCGGCCAATGGGCGTGGCGGGGCGGTGGCCGCACCGGAGGAGGCGGGGCGTGCGCGCGCATGGGCGTGGCCTGCTGCCCGGGGGCGGGGCTAGGGCCGGCGAGGCTCCGGAGCGGGGCGGGGTCTCGTTGTATATCCAGCAGGCGGCGGGCCAATGGGCGGGCCCGGGGCGGGAGCTGAGGCAGGAGGGACGCTCCCCCGCCCCCGGAACGGAATCCTCCCGGGAGCCGAGCAGGCTCGCGCGCGTGCATCCCGCACCATCCCCCGGCCCCGGGCCCTGGCCCGCGTCAGACCGAGCTGCCGCCGCCGCCACAGCAGCAGCAGCACTCGGGGAGTCGGGCCCAGCCGGGGCCGCGGGAGGCGGGGGCGCCTGGGCCCTGGATGTCCCGCAGCGCGGCGGCCAGCGTGAGAAGGGCGGGAGGGGGGGCTCGGGTCGGGGGCGGCGCCGCTGCTGATGTGGCGGCGGGTGGGAGGCGGCCGCGGCGCCCGGATGGAGAGAGGGTGCCAAGGCTGGAGAGGGTTGTCCTGGGTGGGGGTCCAGGAACAGGCCCCCACGAAGCCAAAGCCCGGGAGCCGGGGGTCTTGGGCAGAGACCCCTGGGCCATTTTTTGCCAAGCCCTGGAAACAGGGATCCTGAACATAGAACCCCCAAGATATCAAGGACAGGGGCACAGAGGGTCTAGGTACAACTCCCTAGGCAAGGTTTTGGGAATGGGGTGGTGGGACACAGCCCCCATACGGAACCGAGGCCTCCAGGAGGCTATTCCAGACAAAATCCTGACCCCTCCCTGCCTCGGGATCTTTGAACACAACCACCCCCTTGGCAAGGTCTTGAGGATGGGGTCCCTGGGTACAGGTTTCCCACCAAACCAAGGCCTGAAGGGATTCCAGGCAGTCTGCCCCAGGCCTCAGAGGCATCCTGGGCACAGCATCTCCCCCGACCCTTGGGCGGCGTCCCAGGCACAGCCCCTTCTCAAAACAAGGTCTCTGTTCCTGGAACTCCACCCCACCCCAGCCTGAATAAGGAGAATTTCAGGCAAGCCCAGCTTAACCCGGGCTTGGTCAAGGGTCCCAGGGCATAGGTCCCCAAGGCCACCCCTTTGTCCCCAGGGCTGCCCAGCTGTCTGAGAGAGGCCCCACCCGCAAACAATGCACTGCCTCCCCCTCATAGACCTGCCCCCCTAGGCTCCAGGATTCAGGCTGGGCTGGGGGCAGTTCCCCAGGGACCTGGTGCAGCCCTGTCTGTCTGCAGCATCTGCGGTGATGGTGACGGCGGCTTTGTGTGTGGTACCTGGGGGGAAGGGGGGGAAGCACGCGATGGGGAGGTGGCTAGGAGTGTGACCCTGTGTTTGTGTGACTATGGCTGTGTATGTGTGCATGCGCTGTAGCTGGTGACTGTGTTGTGTGTCTGTGTGCATGCTTGTGGTGGTGTCTGGGATTGTGTCTGTGTGTGACCCCAGTATTTGTGTGACTGTGTATGTGTGTGTGACAGCTGCTCACTGTGCAGAACCCTGTACTTTTTAGTCTGCCTGTGTTTGAGTGTGTGCATGGTTGTTGACTGTGTGGTTGTATCTGTGATTGTCTTTTGTGACCCTGTGTTTGTGTGCCTTGGTAACTATAACTGGATAGATATGTGACAGTCTACGTGTTAATCTGGGGTTGGGCGTGTGTGTGACTGACAGGATGTGGGTGGAGTTGTGACTATGTGTGTAAGTGGAGTTGTGTCTGTGAATCCACGTGCATGTGTGATCTTCCTGATGACTGAGAATGTTTGTGGTTGTGTCTGACTTTATATACATGAGCGAAAGACAACTGCTTGAGCAGCTCTGGGTATGTAACTGCCATTGTATCTGAAGTCACAATGTGTCTGTGTGACTGGGGTTGTGTGATGTTATGGTGTTTGACAGTGGTTGCGTATGCATAACCATGTCTGGATGTGTGACTGGGGTTGCATAAATGACTATCTCTAGCTCTGTGTGTGATACTGAGTGATCATGTGTATTTATAGTCTTGTATGTGTGATCTGGGGTATGTACTTGACTTGGTGTCTGAAACCCCATTATGAGGGGTTATTTAATTGTGTGTGATTAAAATTATGGACATGTCTGTGTGCTGGTGCCAGGTAACTGTGTTTGTGGGGTTGTGTATGTGACTGTGGCTTCTGTATGTGACCTGCATGTCAGTGACCCTGGGTAAGTATATGTGCTGTGTCTGTCATAGTCTGTGAGCATGTGGGTGTCTGTAGCTGTGTGCCTATTTTTGTCTCTGTGTATATGAGGGCACATGCATGCTGGATGACCTGTGTTTGAATTTCTGTGATTTGGGGATGAGGTGACTGGCTGTGCACATGGTTTTGTCAGGACCCATGTGTTCTGTGTAAACCCAGCTATAAACGCCACATCTGGGTCACTGCATTTCTGTGCATTCACCTGCACTGTGTACTTGTGAGGTGGGAAACTGAAACTGTATGCTTATGTCTCTTTGTGTGAGGCATTCTGCGTGTAGGTGGGCTGTGACTTTGTACACCTGTCCACATGGGTCTGTGACTATATGTGACCACAGACTTGTCTGTGTGCCTTGTGTGTCTGCATGAAAAAAGACTGTGTGGTTCCCTGTGGTGGTGTGACATGATACAGCTGTGTATGGGATACTGGGTGATGGGATTGTGACTATGATAGTTGGCTGGATAAATGCAAGACCACTTCTAGAATGTGTATGGCTGTGTCTGAGGGTGGCCGTCCTTGGGGAAAGTTGTTTCTGGGTGGTTGCATGCCATGCCTTGTGTTTGTGTAATGTACAGGGCTATGGCCGTCAGTATCTCAGTGCGTGGTTGTGTGGTTGTGTACAGAGGGCTGTCCATGTAAGTGTGGCTGTCACAAAAGACTGTGTGACTGATATTGTGACCAAATGAGAGCATCTGTGACTGGGTATGAATGACTTTATGACAGCTTGTGACCAAAAATGGAGTGTTAGTGTGACGGATACAGCTGAGGTTGAATGTCCATGTGCAGCTCTGCCTGTGTGTGGCTTCTGTGAGACCAAATGTGTGTCAGTCTGTGTGCATCCATGACCAGACGTCACTGTGGAGCAGTGGAGGTATGTGTGACATGTGTGTGTAGCTGTGATTGCATTAGTGTGTGACTGGGTGGCCAAGTGGGTAAACTCTGGGTGTGATTCTGCCTGGGTGGGCCTGTGACATCAGTCTCTTGGGTGGGTGCCCAAGGAAACATAACTGTCACTGGGTGTGGCTGTGCATGTGACACTCTAGTGGATGTGTCTGGGTCCAGTTCTTTGTAGGTGGCTGAGAAAGTGGGAGTGACTAAATGTCAGTAGTTGGTGTGACCTGTGGCAGGGCCTAGGCAGGCCAGGTCACCCTTTATACATGCGGATGAATGTCTGTCGTAGAGACTGTGTGCATCTGTGAACATGAACGTGGGCCAGATGTTTACGGTGGCAGCTTTCTGTGGCTATGACTTTGTTTTTGTTTTTGAGTCGGAGTCTCACTCTGTTACCCAAGCTGGAGTGCAGTGGCATGCTCACAGCCACCACAGCCTTGACCTGCTGGGTTCAGGTGATCCTTCCACCTCAGCCTTCTAAGTAGCTGGAACCACAAGCATGCGCCACCATGCCCGGCTAGGCTATGACTGTTTCTGTGTATCTGAGGTGTGTAGCTGTGACTGTGTCTGTGAGTAACCAAGTGTGCGGAGCTGTAACCTAACCTCGTGCTAGGGACAACTATAGACATGAGTTGGTTGCATACGTGTGACTGGACGTTTATGTGGTCCTGGACATCTGTCTAGAGAGGAAGGCCACTCTCACACCATCCCCCTGAGTATCGAGGGCCTCCTGAGGCTAGTCTGTCCCCAACAAATGCCCCCCCAAACACCTACTCCTTTCTGGGCCCTTGGAACCAGCTGGCTGATCTCCCTGGTAACGGTTGCTATGACAACTAGGGCTCTCATCAGGGAGCCTGAGATGGAGGGGGCTGGCCAAAATTCAAAGAAGGGTGAGGTAGGGGACTGAGCCCCACCCCAAACAAACTTCTTACCTTTTCCTCCCTCTCTTGGGCAGGGTGTACCCAGGAGGCCTGAGCAGCATCTGCCCCCAGCCCCCTGTGGGGCCCTGGGGCCCCCTGAAACCTCCAGGACGGAGCCAGGTGAGTGCCCAGCTTGGGACAGGGAGGGGCTGAGTGGGTGGATGGGTCTGCCTAGCATGATCAGAGGAACTGTCCCCACAGTCATACAGACTTAATCGCATTCATGAGTGGACAGCCTCAAATGTCTTCCCTGCATCCTCAGTGATTATCAGAGCCCTCCCAATTCACAGACACATACACACACTGATATCCTCCCACTCACAGATGCAGGTCACACACACTCAGACACACATCTGCAGATGACAGTCTCTTTCAGATCCACACACGCTTTCTTTTTTTTTTGATTTGAGATCTCACTCTATCGTCCAGGCTGGAGTGCAGTGGCGTGCTTACAGCCACTGCAGCCTCAACCTTCTGGGCTCAGGTGATCCTTCCGCCTCAGCCTTCCAAGTAGCTGGAACCACAGGCATGTGCTACCACGCCCAGCTAATTTTTTGATTTATTGTAGAGATGAGGTCTCACCAAGTTGCCCAGGCTAGTCTTGAATCCCTGGGCTCAGGCAATCCTCTCATCTCAGCCTCCCAAAGTGCTGGGATTATAGGTATGAGCCACCACGCCCAGCCTCACACAAGCTTGTTAGCACAGTGACAGACGCACTTGAAGATGTGCTTAAGTAGGTGCTCATTCACACCAAAAGTCACATACACATAATATGTTCACATGGATAGATCCATACGCACAAACGTGCAGACACATTCTCAGACAACACTCAGACTCGTTCACTCAGGTGATCACAGGCACTCACCAGATACAGATGCTCAGATATACACTCTTAGATACGGTCTCCCGCATAGCACACACAAGCTCACACTTATACGGGCAGCAACCACACTTTTTTTTTTTTGAGTTGGAGTCTCACTCTGTTGCCTAGACTGGAGTGCAGTGGCCGCTCCCGGCCACTGCAGCCTCGACCTGCTGGGCTCCGGCGGTCCTTCCACCTCAGCCTTCCGAGTAGCCGGAATTACAGGCATGCGCTACCACGCCCGGCTGATTTTTTGATTTATTGTAGAGATGAGGTCTTGCCAAGTTGCCCAGGTGGGTCTCGAACCTGCGGGCTCAGGCAATCCACTCACCTCAGACTCCTAAAGCGCAGGATTACAGGCTGAGCCACCGAGCCCAGCTTCAACCACACTTTCACAGAGCCTCACAACAGCACCTGTGGGTGCAGGCTCTCACAAAGAGGTACGCTTTTGCACAGACACAGTCTCACAAAGAATATTCACTACTCTCATAGACAACAGCTGCATGCTTACACATAATATTCATGAACACACTCCCAAAGACAAGAAGCTCATGTTTTGGCACATACTCACAGACACGCTACTATACACAGACACACCCTCATCCATTCATCCACACTCTCTAAGACAACAGCCACACAGTCTAACCAGCAATAACTGCACTCTTGGACATAGACGTGGTTTCATGGGTCTCTCATATGCACGTACAGGGGCAATGTCATCACAGACAACAGGCACAACTTCACACAGAGACACAGCTTCACGGACAACAGCCACAGACATACTCTTTCATTTTTTTGTATGTATTTATTTATTTGAGTTGGAGTCTCACTCTGCCACCCAGGCTGGCATGCTCACAGACCCCACAGCCTTGACTCAGGGCTCAGGTGATCCTTCCGCCTCAGCCTTCCAAGTAGCTGGAACTACAGGTGCATGCCACCACACAGACATACCCTTTCTTTCTTTTTTTTCTTTTTCCTTTTTTTGAATCGAAGTCTCACTCTGTTGCCCAGGCTGGAGTGCAGTGGCATACTCATGGCCACGGCAGCCTCAACCTGCTGGGCTCAGGTGATTCTTCCACCTCAGCTTTCCAAGTAGCGGGAACCTCAGGCACACGCCACCACACCTGGCTAGTTTTTTAATTTATTCTAGAGACAAGGTCTTACCAAGTTGCCCAAGCTGGTCTCGAACCCTGGGCTCAGGCAATCCTCTCACCTCGGCCTCCCAGAGTTCTGGGATTACAGGTAAGAGCCACTGTGGCCGGTCAACATACACTTTCAAAGACAACACAGACACACCCCCACCGGCAATATGCACTGAATGCAAGCTCTTAAAAACAACAAGTACACTTTTAGACATACACGGCATGCATTGACACTCACAACCACTCAGACATCAATGCCTTTCAGCAACAACCTTCAGGGACTTCTAGTTCACAACCTTCACAGACACAGATCCCTCATAGACAGCATTCACAGGTGCATATTCTCATAAACCATTCCCAGACATGCATTCTTCCAAAGAGTCTTCAGAAATATACACACTCACAGACCATAGTTACACTCAGCTATTGCTGCCTTCACAGACACCATTCCAGAACACACCATAGCACATTTGCTTCCACACACACACAGAGTCCCCATCTGCTATTGATGCTCCCAGTCCTGTGTGTCCCCTCACTTCCTCCTGGGACTGTCAGGATGGCTGATCAGTCTGTTTTTTAAATTTTTTTTGTCAGTCTCACTCTGTCACCCAGGCTGAACTGCCCTAGCATGCTCATAGCTTCCGCAGCCTGGACCTCCTGGGCTCAAGTGATCCTTCTGCCTCAGCCTTCCAAGCAGTTGGAAACACAGGCACATGCCACCATGCTTGGCTAATTTTTTGATTGATTTGTTTGAGTTGCAGTCTCACTCTATCGCCCAGGCTTGATGAGGTCTCACCAAGTTGTCCAGGCTGGTCTCGAACCCCTGAGCTCTTGCCTCCTCCTCTCAAAGTGCTGGGATTACAGGCATTAGGCACCATGCCCAGATAAACTATTTCTAATTTAACAAAAAAGAACTGAATTTATAAACATTCTGTGAAAAACTCCTAACAAGGGACTATAGAGTGAATTTATACTTTATAAGCATTTATGTACAAATACGAATGGTTTAAAATAAACACAATAAGTTAAATAAAGTTCAACAGAACAGAACAAACCCAAAGAAAGTATAAAGAAGAAAATAATATAGATTGGAATAAAATGTAGTAGAGTAAAACATAAAAACAATAGAGATAATCAACCAAACTAAAGCTGGTTCTTCACAGAAACTATCAAAATAGACAAACTTCTGTGTGCCGTGGATCATGCCTATAATTCCAGCATTTTGGGAAGCCAAGGCAAGAGGATTGCCTGAGCCCAGTGGTTTGAAGCCAGCCTGGGCAACTTGGTGAGACCTCATCTCTCAATAAATCGAAAAACTTAGCCAGGTGTGGTAGCACATGCCTGTAGTTCTGGCTACTTGGAAGACTGAG
>CAUYQG010140037.1:0-34041 GCA_963574415.1 Tarsius wallacei | reverse complement strand
CTCCCGGCCACCGCAGCCTCGACCTGCTGGGCTCCGGCGATCCTTCCGCCTCAGCCTTCCGAGTAGCTGGAACTACGGGCGCGCGCTACCACGCCCGGCTAATTTTTTGATTTATTGTAGAGATGAGGTCTCGCCAAGTTGCCCAGGTGGGTCTCGAACCCGTGGGCTCAGGCAATCCCCTCACCTCAGCCTCCCAAAGCGCGGGATTACAGGCTGAGCCACCAAGCCTGGCAATTTACCAGTTCTTCAAGGACAATTTTATTTCTTTTTGTGCTCTCTTCATCCTCACCCCTAGCACCAAATATCAGTTTCTGCACAGCAGATGGTAAAAGACAGGACATAGGGAACAGAAAAAGGAGAGAGGGCTTATTCTGACTCAGTGAAAGAAGGGAAGGGATTAAGAGGAAGAAAAGGAAGGGAGAGGAAGCTGTTCTAGAAGTGACAAGGAGAAGGAGACAAAGGAAATACAGGCACACAGGCCCAAGAGAAGCTGGGAATGATCAGATTTGTAACATCAGGAAATATTTTTAACCATTAGCAATAATTTATTAGCTAGGTACGGTGGCTCATGCCTATAATCCCAGCACTTTGGCAGGCGGAGGTGAGAGGATTGCCTGAGCCCATGCGTTCGAGACCAGCCTGGGCATCTTGGCGAGACCTCCTCTCTACAATAAATCAAAAAATTAGCCAGGCATGGTGGTGGACACCTGTAGTTCTAGTTACCTGGAAGGCTGAGGTGGAAGGATCACCTGAGCCCGGCAGGTTGAGACTGCAGTGGCCGTGAGCATGCCACTGTACTCCAGACTGGGAAACAGAGTGAGACGCTAACTCAAAAAACAAAACAAAACAATAATTTATTAAAAATGCATTTTAATTTTAAAATTAAAATTATTTTTATTTAATGCTAGAGAATAATGACATGTGTTCATTCCAGGGTTCTCCTATGCCCTAGATTTTTAAAAGCAGACACATCTCCATGAAAACCTTTGTATCACTGCAAGTTACGATGATACTGACAAGGTATCAAAGTCTCTGTGAACTTGTCTCCCTGCAAGAGCCTTTAAATCAGGTTGGTAACCTAAGGTTCACAGGCCAAACCTGGCCTGCTACTTGTTTTTATAAGTAAAGTTTTGTTGGAGAACAGCCACATCTATTCCTTCACATAGTGTCTATAGCTGGTTTCCCTTTAAAATGGGAGAGCTGAGTAATTGCAACAGAGACTGAATGTCTGCAAAGCCAAAATATTTACTGTCTGACTTTTTTTTTTTCCTATCTGGCTCTCAAGAGAATTTGGTGACCCCTTCTTTAAAGAAAAAAAGCAAACAGTTTTTTGACAGCAAGATAAATATTATAGCTATTCTCCTTTGCCTCTGGTAGTAAGAAACAAATGGTGATGACAGTTGAGATGCACATCTTCCCCCAAATTCATTGATATTACCCCTTAACTCTCATCTAGTCAACATTCATTTAAAATTCTACTATATGTAAGATCCTATGCCTTACCACACAAGGTCATGGGGGGGACAAGGCATGAGAGAAGAAATAAAAGAAACAGGTGGAAAGAAACCAGAAGCCTGTGATCTGGTCACTAAAGCTGTCTAATGGTCCATCCATTTAAGCCTCATTTCTTTTTCAGGCTTAGTGACAACAAAGTTGGAAAAAAGGTATTGCCCTGAGCCCCAAATATTCTGAACAAGTGACAAAGGACACATGAAAACACAAAAAGTTCCATGAACTCCCAAAGAAATCCCTTGTTTTAACAAGAAAATCATTTACACATATTATTTTTCTGAGTTGGAGTCTCACTCTGTCACCCAGGCTGGAGTGCAGTGGCACACTTATGGCCACTGCAGCCTTGACCTGGGCTCAGGAGATCCTTCCGCCTCAACCTTTTGTGTAGCTGGAACACAGGCGCGCACCATCACACCTGGCTAATTATTTATTTATTTAAAGTAGAGATGAAGTCTTGCCAAGTTGCCCAGACTGATCTCAAACCCCTGGGCTCAGGCAATCCTCTCACCTCCCAAAGTGCTTGGATTACAGGCATGAGACACCACGCCTGGCCCATTTACACATTTATAAACTCAGTGCCTGGGGGATCTGGAGGCGTGAGAGAAAAGATTGAATCATCTGAAATACAAAATGTGTAGGTGTGAGGGGGAAATTTCAGCCGCCTCCAAGCAATTCCTTGGAAATCTATCATGCAATCAAACTTGCTGTGGGCCTGCCAGATAGGGCCACATATCCAGCTTCCCATTTAACCACTTTCCTGGAAGGAAGAGCAGCTGGGGTAGCTTCATTTGAAAGGTACCCAACTCTCTTTCACCTGTACTTCCCCTACATTTTATTGTTTTGCATCTCTATCAATGCTTCACCTTTAAACCACAAGTTATCTCTTTCCTGGTCTGCGTGATCAGCCTTAGATCATAAACACTGCGACACCAGGGCCCACAGCTGCTGGGAAACCCTCACCACAGCACCAGATGAGAAAGCAAATGCTTTCAGGGAGGGACCTTCACAATCACATCTTTCTGCAGTCATGCCCAGGCTTCCACCCCAGAGATCCCAGGCCCTTCACAGTCCCCCAAGATGACATGTCCTTGTTGAGTGTTCCTTGTGTCCAGCATGTCCCATCCCTCTCTTTTGGCTCAATGATCCTTTACACACAATTTAAGGTCCAGTGGACATGGCATGTCCTTCATGTACTCCATACAGAATGAACCTCTTCACTCCTACCTCAGCCCTACTGTGCTGTAGCACCATAGCTAACTGCATTCTTAAAGCTCTGGGGGTAACTCAGAGAATCCCCGTACCATGCTTAACTTAGCCCAGTGACTGTCACATAAAGGGGTTCAATAACCCTGGAAAAATGGCAAAGGCAAATATTGTTCATGAGTAAGACCAACCTGGTATCGTCCCAGAATAATCTTGGCATTGCATCCAGGAGCGTTGTTGCAATATACATATAAATTGAGGACTTCTCTTTTGCAGCAATTGTCTTTAAATATCTAAAAAATAAACATATTGGGTCTCACACACTCCAAAGCTTTACAGCAATGTGAATTGAGATATTATTAGTTTGGTCTTCAAGTATATCTCAAAAGCCAGAAAGAAAATTTCAGACAGTGGTTGGAATAGAAATATCACACTCACTACCACACCAAAAGAAAAGGCCATCCCAGATATAACCTTCTGACAAGTCACCCAACACACAAGACAGGTAACTCAATGTCTAGTACACACTGCAGCAGGGAAGAATCTCATGGTGAACTTGACACCACACTCTCAAAGGTCAAGAGGTAGGGTGGCCAAGAATGGTGCTCTCAGCTTCCTGTCCCAGGGTAAATGTCTGCATTACTCATCAGATAGTGTCACTGAAGCTGTGCTGACTTGTTATTTCAGTGCAAACCAGGGGTTGGCAAACCTTCTCTGGGAAGGCCAGATAGTAATTATTTTCAGCTTTGCAAGTCACATTACATCCATCTCTGTTGCCACATTTCAACTTTGCCATACACAATATTTAATTGAATGGGCACAGCTATGTTCCAATAAAACATTATTTATAGACATTGACATTTGAATTTCATATAATTTTCACATCACAAAACATTATTCTTCTTTTGATTGTTTAAAATAAATTTGTATTTTGAAGTAGTATAAGATTCACAGGAAGTTGCAAAAATATGAGGGCTTCTATGTACCCTTCTTTTGATTTTTTTCAACCATTAAAAAAATGTAAAACAAAAAATATATATATTTTAGCTCACAGGCCATACAAGAACAAGTGGTAGGCTAGAGTTGTCCCAAGATTGTAGTATGGCAACCCTTGGCAAGTGGGTCAAACAGATACATACAGCCCTCTGGTAGGCATTTGCAAAACACATCATAAGTATAGAGAACAGACATGTACATCAGATTAGATGACTGAGGAAAGCTTTCTGGAGGTGATTATTTGAACATCCTACCCCAGAATCCTAAAGGAGGAAAACTGAACTTAAAGGGAAGTTTTAAGAGAGAAAATCTTCATGACCATGGGATAGGCAGCAGTTTCTTAGTTAGAACACTAAAAGAACAAGCAACCAAAAAAAGAAGAAAAAAAAAGATGAACGACTTCAAAATGAAAAATATTTGTGTTTCAAAGGACACCATTAAGAAAGTGAAAAGACAACCCACAGAATGGGAGAAAAATATTTGCAACTCACATAGCTGATAAGAGACTTGTATCCAGAATATATAAAGAACTCTTATAACTCAACAATAAATAACAGATAACCCAATTTTTAAAATAAGCAAAGGAACTGATTAGGCATTTCTACAAAGAAGATATACAAATGGACAGTAAGCACATGAAAAGATGTCCAGCTTCATTAACCATCAGGGAACTGCAAATCAAAACTACAATAAAATACCAGTTTACACCCCACAAGGAAGGCTATAATCAAAAAGACTGAGAATAATAAGTTTTGATGAGGACTAGAGAAATTAGAATCCTTGGTACAGCTGCTTTGAAAAACAGTCTGATAGTTCTCAAAATGTGAAACACACCATATGACTCAGTAATTCTACTCCTAGGTACCCAAGGAAAATGAAAACATAGGTCCACATAAAAACTTATACATGAATATTCATGAAGGCATTATTCATAACAGTTCCAAAGTAGACACAAACCAAATGTCCATTAACTGATGAATAGATGAACAAAATGTGGCATATCTATACAATGGAATGGTATTTGGTAATAAGAAGGAATCAAGTACTGATACATTCTACAACCTGAATGAACCTTGAAAACATTATACTAAGTGAAAGAAGACAGTCACAAAAAGCCACATAGTGTATGATTCTATCTATAAGAAATATCCAGAGCCGGGCTTGGTGGCTCAGCCTGTAATCCAGCGCTTTGGGAGGCTGAGATGAGTGGATTGCCTGAGCCATCGGGTTCGAGACCCTCCTGGGCAACTTGGCGAGACCTCATCTCTACAATAAATCAAAAAATTAGCCAGGTGTGGTAGCGTGCGCCTGTAATTCCAGCACTTGGAAGGCTGAGGCAGAAGGATTGCCGGAGCCCAGCAGGTCGAGGCTGCAATGGCCGGGAGCGGCCACTGTACTCCAGTCTGGGTGACAGAGTGAGACTCCAACTCAAAAAAAAAAAAAAAAGAAATATCCAGAATAGACAAATTCATAGATGCAGAAACTAGATGAGTGATTGCGGGGAATGGGGAGTGATTGCCAATGGGTATGGGGTTCCTTTGTGGGGTGATGGCAATATTCTACAATTAGAGAGTGGTGATGACTGTACAGCTCTGTAAATACATTAAAATCTACTGAACTGTACACTTTAAGAGGCAAATTTTAAAGGTATGTAAGATATAGCTTAATAACATTATTATATTATTTGAGTTGTAGTCTCACTCTTTTGCCCAGGCTGGAGTACAGTGGCATGCTCATGGCCACCACAGCCTTGACCTGCTGGACTCAGGCGATCCTTCCCCTCAGCCTTCCAAGTAGCTGGAACTACAGGCACGCATCACCACGCCCGGCTAATTTTTTGCTTTATTGTAGAGATGAGGTCTCGCCAAGTTGCCCAGGCTGGTCTCGAACCCGTGGGCTCAGGCAATCCTCTTACCTCGGCCTCCCAAAGTGCTGGGATTATGGCACAAACCACTGCACCCAGCTAATAAAACTTTTATTAAACATAATAATAATACAAGGAAGTTTTAAGGATTAACCAGATGGGAAAGTGAATTCCAGGAAACAGCATGTTCCGATTCTCTCAGCAGCTCAATATGGCTGGAGATAGTGTAGAAAGGGGGTGAGGAGGAAGCAAGAGAGGAGGCCTGGGGTGGGGGAGGGGGTGCAGGCAGTATAGACCCAAACGGGCCTCTCAAACAGGTGTAGAAGGAGGAGCAGTAGCCTCTCCTGACCCCTCAGCAGAGGAATATAGACTCCCACGAAGGTCTCCCTCGACCACTCTCCTGCTCCCCCCTCAACGTCTATTTCAACCAGCATACTGGCTCCTTCTTCTCTATCACTCAGAAAGCTGCTAAGCCAGAGCAGTGACTGTCTTACCTCCTGAGATTTGATGACCTCCTTATCTACAGGGCAGATTGGCACTGCATTTAACTCCCTGGAGAGAAAAATAAAAACAGAGCCTGAGTTATTTACCTCAATGCCTCTTCCAAGAGCAGCCCAGCACTCCAGTCATGTTCTAGCCCTGGGCAGGTAGGTCCCTGTCTTAGCACATGCTGTTTCCTCTCGCCTGAAGGCAGCCCTTGTACTCCTACTAAAGGGCCTCCCCAGTCTTTCAGTTTGTCTGAAAAATTCCCATTCATCCTCGAGGAAGCAATCAAACACTGATTCCCCTGGTAGAGTTAAACGCCCCTTCTTTTGTTTGTTGTGCTGGGCCACATCGGTCTCTTTCCCTGGACTGGGACAGGCTAGAGGCAGATGTGACTTTTTGTTACACACTGTACCTCTAGCCCTTCAGTTCCGCACTCAAGAGCTTAATTGGGCAAAGTGCCTGGAATACACAGATGCCGAATGCACAGACACAGGAGTGAATGAGGACCCACGGTAATAACCCCCTTTTAAAGATGGCAGGGTAAAACAACTGCCTTGTTGCCCCTATATAAGCCCCCAAAGCCTGCTTCCATGTCTCTCCTGGTTTCCTCTCTCAGAATGTCATGAGCCAGGGTTTTTTTTTTTTTTGAGTTGGAGTCTTACTCATTTTTTTTTTTTTTTTTTGAGTTGGAGTCACCCAGGCTGGAGTACCGTGGCATGCTACAGCTACTGCAGCCTTGACCTCCTGGGCTCAGGCAATCCTTCTGCCTCAGCCTTCCAAATAGTTGGAACTACAGGTGTGTGCCACTACACCTGGCTAATTTTTAAATTTATTGTAGAGATGAGATCTTGCCAAGCTGTCCAGGCTGTTCTTGAACCCCTGAACTCCTTTCATCTAGGTCTCCCAAAGTGCTGGAATTATAGGAGTGAGCCACTGTGCCCGGCCATAAGCCAGGTTTTACAGCTGCCCAGGAGTGGGGACAGCATCCATGACAGTGAAGTCCCTTCTGGATGCTACAGTACCCCTGTCTCAAGGCAAGGAAAGGTTAAGGTGACTGCAACAGAGGTACCATGAGATTCAGGCCTTTTCCAACAGCTGGCTCCCACAACAAAGTGTGCATCTGGGTCTACTTTCCCATGCAAAACAGGTATAGCCTGAATTTTAAGAAAAGGTGGATATCTATAAATGAGTAGCAAAAAAATGAAGATTCCTCTTCAGGCCCTCAGAGGGGCGCTGAGAGAGCCCTTCCTTGTATTCATGGTACTGTGGCCAACCGCAGCAATTCCAAAAACCATGATTACAGTTAGGTGGCCACAGCTGACACTGAGGCTGGTTCTGGCCTGCTGTGGCCAGAGCTGCAGGCTCTGCCCACTTACCTCAGGGACAGGATGCAGTGCTGGCAGAAGCGGTGCCCACAGCCTGTCTGGTGGGGGTTGTGAAGCACTGAGTGGCAGAAGGCACATTTGTAGCGCTCTTCCAACTGCTCCACAAACCGGTACTCTGTATCAGGCTCAAAGTCCAAGGAAATGGAGTTGCCGGAATTCTGGCGGATGAAACCACAGGGAACACCTCCTTTCTCCTCCAAATAAGCCATCCTGGGGAGTCAGGGGAAGAGAAGGAAAATCAAGTGTGCAAACATCAAAACAACTACAGTCATCAGGTTTTGTTTTGTTTTTTGAGTTGGAGTCTTACTCTGTCACCCAGGTTGGAGTGCAGCGGCACACTCACAGACACTGCAGCCTCAACCTTCTGGAGATCCTTCTGCCTCAGCCTTCCAAGTAGTAGGAACCACAGGCACGCGCACCATACTTGACTAATTTTTTGATTTATTGTAGAGATGAGGTCTCGTCAAGTTTCCCAGGCTTGTCTCGAACCCCTGGGCTCAGGCAATCCTCTTGCCTCAGCCTCCCAAAGTGCTGGGATTACAGGTGTGAGCCACCATGCCTGGCCAGACATCAGGTTTTTTAGTTGTTGGTTTAATAATTAGTGAATATTATTCACATGGTCATTCTGTTATGACTTTATAACAATAGTGACAACCTCCTGCCTGCCACTGGAGAGCTCTTGAAATGGTGAGATGTTTTTGGGGTGCCCAAGTTGGAGAACCAGATGACTTCTAGCAAGAGTGTATGAGACTTCAGCTCTTTGTCCATCAACTTTTTACAGGATGCTAAATTATCCTATCAGTTTAGTCATATGCTTGGACAAAGTATGGCCTGGTGTGTTAAGTAATTACAAGCAAATTGTTATAAATTTTTTCTTCACTCAATTGAGAGAAACGAAATGTTTTGTTAAAATTTTTCAGAAGCAGCTGGGCACGGTGGTTCACGCCTATAATCCCAGCACTTTGGGAGGCCGAGGTAAGAGGACTGCCTGAGCCCACGGCTTCCATACCATCCTGGGCAACTTGGTAAGACCTCATCTCTACAATAAATTAAAAAAAAAAAATTAGCTGTGCATGGTGGTGCATGCCTGTAGTTCCAGCTACTTGGAAGGTTGAGGCAGAAGGATCACCTGAACCCAGCAGGTCGAGGCTATGGTGGCCATGAGCATGCCACTGCACTCTACCTGGGTGACATAGTGAGACTCCAACTCAAAAAAAAAAATTTCTTCAGAAGCAAGAAACTTGCACACAAATACATTTCTTGCAATATCTATTTATCTATCACTACCATTACAATAGACTGAATGTTCATGTCCCCATAAAATTCATTTGTTGAAATCTTAACCCCAATGTGACACAGTATTAGTATATAGGGCCTTTAGCAGGTGGTGAGGTCATGAGAGTAGAGCTCTCATGAATGGGACTGCGTAGTGCCCTTAAAAAGAGGACAGAGAGAGCCGGGTATGGTGGCATGTGCCTGTAGTTCCAGCTACTTGGGAGGCTGAGGGAGGATCACTTGAGCCCAGAAGTTTGAGTCCAGCCTGGGCAGCATAGCGAGATCCCACCTCTAAAGAGGCCAGAGAGCTTCTTTGCCTTCTTGCTGCCATGTGATGATACAGCAATAAGTCTGCAACCCAGAAAAGGAAACTCACCAAAACCCAACCATGACAACACCCTGTTCTCAGACTTTCAGTTTCCAGAACTGTGAGAAATTTTCTGTTGTTTATAAACTACACAGTCTATGGTGCTTTGTTATAGCAGCTCAAAACAAACTAAGACAAGTACCAAGCCACATCATTTCTCACCTGAACTAAGTAAGAGCCTATTAATTGCTTTCTTCTTTAACCCATTCCCCATACCATAGC
The DNA here is from genome assembly GCA_963574415.1 of Tarsius wallacei. Lineage (NCBI taxonomy): Eukaryota > Metazoa > Chordata > Mammalia > Primates > Tarsiidae > Tarsius > Tarsius wallacei. The sequence goes on along the minus strand of CAUYQG010140037.1, from coordinate 24,731 downwards.
CAGGGTGATATTTTCAAAATGCAAGTACAATTTAGGGTTATCTTCCCTCCTCTTTCAGTGACTTCCCAGGGCTCTGTTTACCCAGCAGCCTCCCAGACCTCCCTTCCCTTGCTTTCTGAACTCCAGCCACACAAGCTCTCTCCTGCCACAGGGCCTTTGCACAAGCTGTTAAAGTGTGCTCCCCTATCCCCTTCCAGGCCTCTTCACTTAGTTAACTCATATCTATGCTTCACATTTTATTTCAAGCATCATACCTCAGGTAAGCTTTCTCTTCTCCTAGACTAAGGGCAGAAGGCCTACTCACCAGTGTCTAAAACATACATATGGCATTCAGAGAGTACCTCAGGTAGGCGGGTGAGGCAGGGGGAAGACTTTCTACCATATAATCCTTTTGAATTATTTAACATGAATGCATTGCCTATTCAAAAATAATATACAAAATTAAAGATCCACTAAGTTCTCTCTCTCATAGAACCAATTTCCTTTCCTTCAGAGCAACACTTGGTTTGCAGTAAGACCACATGTGAGTGATTATTTGATTATGTGTCCCTCAATGATATACAGATTGCATGTCGTCTTGCCCATTATTGCATCCTCAGCCCCAGCACTGTGTCTGTGTCTGGAATGGAGAACAACGTAGCTATCTGTTGAATTAATGCTATTTGAATGGGCTTTAGGAAAAACCCTTAAAAGTGCTGCTATAACTAGTGTCGACCTCTAATATAGTGATTATTATGATTATTGTTTTTTGAGACAGGGTGTCGCTCTGTCACTCAGGCTGGAGTGCAGTGGCGTGATCACAGCTCACTGCAGCCTCAACCTCCTGAGCTCAAGTGATCCTCTTGCTTCAGGCTCTGGAGTAGCTAGGACCACAGGCACACACCACCACACTTGGCCAGTTTTGTTTTTTTAACTTTTTGTAGTGACAAGGTCTTACTGTTTTGTCCAGACTGATCTAAAACTCTTGGTCTCAAGCAACTCTCCTACCTCGGCCTCCCAAAGCGCTGGGATTACAGGCATGAGCCACCACGCCTGGCCTTAACCTTTTAAAGGTTTACCTTTTAAAGGTTAATTTCCCTTTACCTTTGAAATGTGATGAAAACTCTAGACCACGTCTCCACAAAATAGCTCACACACCCAATTTCTGGGCGTTTCAGGACCTTCTGAACCCACCGGTAGTCCCCAGGTTAAGAACGGCCCTGTCACTTTTGGGCATAGTGCGGGGTGTGGTGCTTTCAGAATGTCTCGTAAATGGTTAAAAGAGGTCTTCTGGGGTGGTCCCCGCAGATGTTGTCCTTTTATGTGGTTGGGGCCAGGAAGGCTTGGCCTACAACTCACTTGCTCTTGAGATCTCGCATGACTCCCTGCAGCTGATGGGGTCAATGGGGCCTGGGAGCAGCTGCGTGGGCTAACTAGCTAGGAGAGATGTATGGCCCCATTCAACACTCAGCTCTGCTCATGTCACCTGCTGGCCTTTCTCTCCTGTGTGCTCTGGCCGGCCTCTCTTACTCTGGAGTGGCTTGAGCCTGGGGTGTGGCCTGGGTGAATGGAACAGAGTTAGCAACTGGCCTCTTTTGGCAAATACGGCTTTCTTCCTGGAAAAGCCCAGCAGGCCAGGGAATTTTTGTTTGTTTGTTTGTTTGTTTTAAATCCTGGGATATGAGACCAAAGCCCTGTCTTTTCCCCTCTGCATGTGGTTCCTGCAAAACTTTAAATGTGGTAGATGAGCAGTATAAGATATGAATGTTCTCCTTTTTAACATGGCTGACTCTTGGGTCTTAACAAAAGTTTTAACTCTGAAGATGAAGAGGCAGAGCACTTGATTTACACGCATAACCCTCCTAACCGAGAGCCATCTTCCTCTCAGAGAACCAGAAGAGCCCATTTCAAACTGCCCCAACCTGCCCTGTATTCTCTAGTCCCAAGGGAGGTTGACGCTGCACATCCTGTGCCCTTATGTCATGTTCTGTGCCCCTCTGAGTTTCTCTCCTGAGAACAGGCTCATGTCTGTGTTACACAGCATCTAAATTTGGACTCTCAGAGATGTACCCTAAAGCGACAGGCCATTCAGCCCCCAGAGCAAGGAAGTAGGACGCACAAAACTCAGTTCAGTTGTCCCTGCACTACTGCCTATGCTCTTCCTAATACAATACTCTATTGCACTCATCTGTGTGTATGTCTATCTTTCTCTATAACAGCAGTTTTCCAACGTTTTGGTCTCAGGATCCATCTTCATACTTGCTATTATTTGACTGTATGTGTGCCCCCCAAAGTCATATGTTGAAACCTAAGAATCGGTGTGATCGTATTAAGAGGCAGGGCCTTTAGAAGGTGATTAAGTCATGAAGACTCTGCCCTCATGGAATCAGTATCCTGTAAGTGGGTTTAAGGAAACTAGCTAGGTTCTTTTGCCCTTCTACTTTCTGCCATGTGAGGACACAGTAACAAGGCACCATCTTGGAAGAGGAGAACAAGACTTCTCCAGACACTGAACCTGCTGGCATCTGAACTGTGAGAAATATAATCTTCTTTATGCATTACCCAATCTGAGGTATCTTGTTACAGCAGCACAAACAGACTTAGATAACATTCTTAAAAACGAGGAACCAAACTCAGAATAGTCAACACAATATTGAAGGAGAAGAACAAATTTGGAAGACTGACACTACCCAGCTTCAACACTTATTATAAAGCTGCAATAATCAAGACAGTGTAGTATAGCCAAAACAACAGACAAATAGATCCATGGAAGAGAATAGTGAGCCTGGAAATAAACCCACATAAATATAGTCAACTGACCTTTAACAAAGGAGCAAAGGCAGAACAATGATGCAAAGATAGTCTTTCCAACAAATGTTGCTGGAACAACTGGACATCCTACATGCAAAAAAATGGAACTAGACACATACCATACACCCTTCACTAAAATTAACTCAGAATGAATCACAGACATAAATACAAAATGCAAAACTATAAGACTCCTAGAAGATAACAGAGGGGAAAATCTAGACGATCTTGGGCTTGGCAATGGCTTTTTAATACAACACCAAAGGCAAAATCCATGAAAGAAAGAGTTGATAAACTGGACTTCCACTCAAATTTTCTGTGAACCTAAAACTGCTCTATTATAAAATCTTTTTTTTTTTATTGAGGATCCCTAAGAGTTTTTGTTTATGTGGTTATATCTATTGATATTTACCATATTTGAGATTGAAACTGAGGAATTAAAATTGTATTAATTTAGTTTAAGATAATAAGCCAATTATATGTTAACACAATGTTTTTTATGAAAAATAATCATTTCCCCCCAAAATAAGCAAGAGGAGTGGAACCATTTTTGCATATTTCTTTAATATCTTGCTTAATAGAAGACAGCTGGATTCTTATATCTGCTCCTACATTCAGTCTGTTGCATATCACGTATCACATATCATGCAGCTTCAGAAAAACACCAGAGGCTGGGCCAGTGACTCACGCCTTTAATCCTAGCACTTAAGGAGGCAGAGGAGAGAGGATTGCCTGAGTCCAGGGATTCAAGACCAACCTAGGCAACTTGGCAAGACCTCGTCTCTACAATAAATCAAAAAATTATCTGGGCATGGTGGTGCACGCTAGTAGTTCCAGCTACTTGGAAGGCTGAGGCAGAAGGATCACCGATCCCAGCAGGTCAAGGCTGCAGTGGCCATGAGCATGCCACTGCACTCCAGCCTGGGTGATAGAATGAGACTCTGACTCAAAAAAAAAAAAAGAAAAAGAAAAAGAAAAGAAAAAAGAAAACACCTCTGTGCAGTAGTCATGAAAGGAGGGTAAAAATGGCAAACGATGTCTTAATGCTATTATGAAAATAGTTTTAACCATGCCAATTCCCTGAAAGGGGTCAGGAAGCCCCAGACAATGGTGTACTAGTAACTGTTTAATAATCTGCTCGACTGGGAAAAGTTCCAATTTGTAGCATTTGCCAATTTCTGTGGTTAAATACTCCCACCATGGCTAATTTCAAGTTCATGATGCAAGAGGTCACTGAACTCAAGTTGGGAAGAGATACACACAATTGACTCTTATCCGAATTTATCTGAAGTAAGTAAGAAGCTATTAAGTACTTTCCCAGTGAGGGCTGTTCCAGCAGAGTTCTGAGGACTGAAATGCGTCCTTCCTATTTCCAGCCGCGTGTATATTTCCCAGGCCTTTTCAACATGCCAAAGTTATCTCTGACCTTGTTCACCCTCTAGTCTGTTGGTGTCTTTTCCAGTACTTGGTTTTATGAAATTGGGTTTTAACTTCATTACATGTTTAAAAAAGTAAACACTTATGTCCAGCTATGAGACATGGACTTCAGACGTTTCAAGGCAATGTTCTGGCATAGAAACAGAGCTGTGGTGTCTCCCAGGGCAGAATCTGTTTCCTTCCTCTGAAGCTTCCTCAGGCCCAGACCCACTGTGTTCACTGGCATGGAAGAGCCCAATAGACAGAACTAAAAAGATGGATGTTTCTTTGACGAACAAATGTATTTATCTAATTAATTAGATGCTTCCAGCTGGTATGTCATTCCCAGGCAGTTATTTAGTGGAAATGAGCAAGCACTCCATTTTATTAAAATCTCTCCCCTCTGTGTATAACTGCTTATATAACAGGAAAAGCGAAGAAGTTCAGTTCTTGCAAATTAAGAAAAAAAACAAAACTACTAAAAACAGAGCTTACATATCACCTTTCTGTAGTTAACAGCCTATTATTCCTGCCACTGACAGGACGTACTGTGTGGTACTCCTGCTGAAGAGTCATTAACTCAAACCAAAAAAGACAAGAGAAAATCACATCCTATCCGCTCCCTAAGAACTCTTACTGAGTTACTTTTAAATGCCATCTTCTTTGTTCATAAATTAATGCATCTTTTCCATGAGAATTTTTTAGGAATTCCAAAGGAAAGCTGTAGATGTCACGATTTATTTCTGGGGAACATAAAATAAATATTCTAACATTCTGAAGCAGTGTGTGTTTAGCTTTTAGTTGCAACAAAAGGACATGTATCTTACAGAATTTTTTTTTTTTTTGAGTCAGGGTCTCACTCTGTTGCTCAGGCTGGAGTGCAGTGGCATGATCATGACTTACTGCAGCCTCAACCTCCTTCTGTGTCGGCCTCCTGATTAGCTGGAACGACAGGCACATGCCAGTGGTTAATTTTTATTATTTTTTTTGTAGAGACATGGTCTTGCTATGTTGTCCAGGCTGATCTCGAACTCCTGGGCTCAAGCAATCCACCCACCTCAGGCTCCCAAAGTGCTATTACAGGCATTATATATCACCTCTGCACTTGGCCCATCTTAAGAATTTTTGACAAAGAAAGGTCAATTGTCATTTGTCCACATTCTCTCCACAGCCCCCAACATCTTGTTTGGGTTAATGAAGTTTTGGAAAAATTGAATGTTTTTATACATCATGTTATAATTCAGAAACTATGTCTCCAGGGATTTCAAATTCTGATTCTTGGGGAATTAGTCATTACTAGAGATCAAATCTCAGAGTGAAAAGATCACAGGACCAGAAACCTGGGCTCAATCTTGCTCTGCTACCTGCATGATCAATGTTTGTATACCTAACCCTAAATTGTACCCATCTTTATAAAAAACAAATCTTGCTCTGTCAGTCACCAGCTATGAAACCTTGCGCAAGACACCCTCGGAGTCTGCTCATCTGTACATGCTTACACAGATTCAGAATGTACATATCTTGGGTTAGGTCCTGCGGATGCAGAGGCTGTGACGCTGTGTCTGCTTTTAAGATCCTCCAGGACACAGGAAATCAGACAAAGAAACGATACATATCCCAGTGACAAGTACCACAAAAAGGGATTTAGACAAAGAACTGTTACAGCCCAGATGGGAGGTAGCTAACACTTTCTGGGATGCCTGTGCTGATGTCACGGAGAAGAAATCACCTCAGCTAGTCTTGAAGAAAGAAGACGCATTTTTAGATGAAGGAGATAAAAGAATTCTACAGAAGATATCATAAAAGTTCTAGACCGGTGAATGATGAACTGAAGCTGAAGTAGAATTAAGGGAACGTGCCAGTCATTTGCCTGTTTGTTCAAATCCCTACTCTGACTCTGCCTTGGTTTGTACCATGAGATGGGGTGACGGTTTGACCCCACAAACTCTGTTTCCCAGGCTCCCTGACTAGGTTCCACAATGAGAGGCACTGGCAGAAGACTGAAGGGTGGGAGGAGGGGCAAGCCAGGGGTTTCTCCCCCATCTCTTGGTGCTGGGCTTCATCTCAACAGTGACCGGGTCTCCTCCATGGCTGTAATCACCTTTGGGAATGGGCTGCTAGAAGGCAAACTGTCCATTTCCCAGCTCTGCTCAGATCTCATTGAGAATAGAAGGAGCCAACTCCCTAACACCGGCATTCAGAAGCATGGGGAGGTTCAAGCCTGTTATTCCCTAAACCCACCCAAGGCCCAACAAAGGGTCCTGGGCTTAAAGGGGAGAGATAGTGGCTGATGATAAGGAAGAGTTAAAATGCCCAATCCTAAAATGTAGTGACCCAAGGAGACTCTGGAATCTGTGCCCTGGCAGTATTTTAAAAGAGAACAGCCCTGGGTTAGTTGCCAGATGCTCACCTGCTAGAAGGACAGGCAGTTCCCTCCCTCAAGGTCATGCCTGGCCTTGAATATTGTGATTCTGCTCTCCCAGGAAGAATAGTTTCTACCAGGAAAGTTAAAAAAGGAGGAGGGGGGGAAAGCACTTTATTATGTTATCCTCCTGCAACAAGGAAGAACTGAAATGGGCTCGAAGCAGTTCCACAGCTCTGTCTGCAGTGGCCCAGGGAGATGTTTCCTTGGAGACTGAAGAAGAAATCCTTCCAGACAACTGCTAGGGTTCTGCTCCAAACTTAACTTTCTCTTCCTTGCCACTGTTGGTAGATTATTCCCACAGCTGAAAACAACAACCCCTTAAAACCTTTGGGTAATCTCTGGGAGAAACTGGTTTTATTTTACTTTACCCAGGGAAGACAAAAAGGAAGGGCCTTGGATAAGTAAATAGGCCACTTTCCATCAGGTCTAATGTGGCGAGGAGATTATGCAGAGACCAGGTGACACAACAGCCAGGAGAGATGTGACAAGTTCATCAGCCCACTGTCCTGGCCCCAGGATGAGTGGCTTTGGTGTCTCAGAGGCAGAGATAGCATGTGTGTGTTTTTTTTTCCCTTATGCTTTCTCAGAAGAGGGTTTTCTTGAGAACAGGATGAAGAGTGACGTGGGTACGATTTTAATCCCTTTAAAGAGAAGTATGACTTCTCTCCAAGTTGTCAGACAACCTCTGGTTCCTCATTTTCCTAGCAGGGCAGCAAACACTGTTGGTGAGTAGAAGGGGGTACAAAGGCTGAAGGACATCCCTGCAACCCTCCCCACCCCGACTCCACCCCGGGCCACACACCCACGTGTGCCTGAGGCTGCTGCTGCGCCGAGTCAGTCTCGCTTATACAGAAGCCTTTAGTGGAACTCTCTCCTCTTCAGAACCATCCAGAGTTCATCTGACTCTGATGATAATTTTCAGGTATCCAGAAAAACTTTTAGATTTGCTCTCAGAACCTAGGCCAAGAGAAAAAAGCAATAAAGTGACTGCTGACTTCCCACACAGAAGCCTTCCTAAGAAGCCTTGTTTGGCCAGGCATGGTGGCTCACGCCTATAATCCCAGCACTTTGGGACGCAGAGGCGAGAGGACTGCCTGAGCCCAGGAGTTTGAGACCAGCCCAGACAACTTGGTGAGACCTTGTCTCTAAAGTAAATTAAAAAATTAGCTGGGCATGGTGGCTTGCAACTGTGGTTCCAGCTACTTGAAAGGCTGAGCCGGAAGGATCGGCTGAGCCCAGCAGGTCAAGGCCGTGGTAGCTGTGAGTGGATCACTGCACTCCAGCCTGAGTGACAGAGTGACACTCAGACTCAAAAAAAAAAAAAGCCTTGTTTGACCCCAGTGTGCTCAGTCCCCATCCTCAGCTCCAGCGCTGTCACAGTCCCTACAGCTATCTAGGGACAGCTCAGCAAGTGTTTCAAGGGAGGGATTATTCTCATCAGTCTCCAGATCCTCAGACCTGGCCCCACACCTGACCCAGAGTGCTTAATCAATGTCTGGTAAACAAGGAGACAGAGGATTAGTGTGGGGCCACAGTGGAAAAGGGCCATTAAGACAATCTAGAACCACACTGATTGAAGCAGAGGGCAAGGGGATGATATGAAAACGTGTGAATGGAATGTAAGGGCTGGAATCAGAAACAGGTTAGGATTACGTTTACTGAGGCTATGTCTAGGCACAGAGCTAGCTAATTTATATGCATTAGCTCATTTAAATTCTGACAATATCCTGACGCTCTGGCCCATGCCTATAATTCCAGCAACTAGGGAGGCTGAGGTGGGAGGATCAGTTGAGTCAAGGCTCTAGCCTGGGTGACAGAGTAAAGGCCTGTCTCTGAAAAAAAAAAAATCCTGACAACAACCCTATGACATATATATTATCATCACTCTCCATTTTTTGAATGAGGAAATGAAGGCTTGGAGAGGTCCTATTGCCTGGAAGTGGTGGAGGCTCTCAGGGGATAAGGAGAGCCTAAGGTTCCTCCTTGCCTCTCCAAAATCTGCCAAGAGGCAGTGTAGTATGATGGTCACTACTATGGACTCTAGAATGGACCTGCCTGGATTCAAATCCTGCCGTTATCCCTTAATAGCCATGTGACCTCAACAAGCAAGTTATTTAGTCTCTATGCTTTTCAGTTTCTGCATCTGTAAAATGGCGATAATAACAAAAGTAGTTACCGCATAGAAATTTTTTTTTGAGTCAGGGTCTTACTATGTTGCCCAGACTGGAGTGTAGTGGCATGATCACGGCTCACCACAGCCTTGACCTCCTGGGCTCAAGTGATTCTTACCTTAGTCTCCTGAGTAACTGGGACTACAGAGGGGTTCCACCATGCCTAGCTAATTTTTTTATTTTTTGTAGTGGTCTTGCTATGTTCCCTAGGCTTCATAGAACTTTTGATGATTAAATAATGTATCAGAGGTTGGCTGGCCCACTGTTTTTTTTTTTAAATAGTTTTTATTGGAACACAGCCATATCCATTCATTTACATATTGCCTATGGTTGTTGATGCACTACCACAGCAGAGTTGAATAAGTTGCCCCACAGACCACATGGCCCACAAGCCCTAAAATACATAGTTCCTACCTGATTTTTCACAGAAAAGGTTTGCTGACCCCCGCAGTCCCCATGCATGAAGAGCTTATAATGGTGGTACTGGGAAAGTGCTAGACAGGCTTTGACTGTTATTACTATTAAGCATTTGCTGCAGAGCCCCTCCATCCATCCCTTACTCTGAGGATCACCTGACTGCCTGACATGCCAGGTTTTGTATCAGGCTCTGGGCACAAGGGGTGAAGAAGACAGATGGTCCACGCCTGCTCCTGTGGAGCTGGCAACTAGGGAGGACACAGAGGACCAAAGGAAGGAGGCAATTTAGAGACTGGGACAAGCTCTTTGAAGCAAATAAGCAAGATGCCGAGCTAAAGAGAAACAAGGGTTGCCATTTGAGACTGGAAGGCCTCATGGCAGAGATGGTAATTGGGCAGCAGCAACCTGAAGGGTGAGAGTGAGCCAGTGTGAGGAGTGGCGTGAGGGCGTCGATCAATTCTGGGAATGCGCTTGGCATGTCTGAGAAACAGAAAGGAGGCCAGTGTGGCCTAAGTGTCATGGGTGAGAGGAAGGGTGACAGGAGCTAAGGCAGGAGCCAGAGCATATGGGCTGGTGGACTGGGGGGAAGTTGGAATTTAAGGGAAGAGCAATGGGGAACTGCCTGAGCATCTTAGGCAGCTAGGCAGTAGTGTCTGCTTTGGAATCTGAAAAGACCATTATGGATGCTGAATAAACAGTGGACTGTGGAGGGCAGGAAGCAGCAGGGAAGGCAGTTAGGAGGCTGATACACACCTGGTGGAGATGCTGCAGTAGCTGGGGAGACACGGCACAGGCCTGGGCTATGGTGTGGTGGGGGGAACAGAGCAAATGGGGGAGAGTGGGTGGGGCAGGTTTGGTTTTTCACAGTAGAATCCAGAGGACTTGGCAGTCGAATGTGAGGCTTGAAGGCTTGGGAGAATCAAGGCTGACTCTCAGGATTTGGGCCTCAACTCCTAGGCAGAGGTGGTGCCATCTAATGAGGTGGGGAAAGTGAGGGTGAAGGGTGGTAAGTCGGTTGTTTGGGACTACAGGGAGCAGGCAAATCCTTTTTCCTGAAGACACCCCTTCAAGTGGGAATACAACTCCCTCAGCCCCCTTGAGACTTGCCAAGGCAAAATATTCCCATATCCTTCCTAAGCTCTTTTTATGCTCTGTTTCCTCACCCATCTGTCTGTTCTCTGTGAATGGACTTTGCTTTGTCTGTATCCCTACCTCCTTGTCCTGGCCCAGAGCTGAATGTGATTAGTAGATGTGGTCTGATCACGGTCAAGTCCTGTGAGTTCACCCCTCCCTCCCTTCAGTCATTCTAGGGAGGCCCAGGGTCACTACCATGACTTCAAATGGCACAACACTTGTACTCACCATGCTCTACCTATTTCCTTGGTTTTCAAGGCATGAGCTTTTTCATTAGCTCCCGCCCACCCTTCCCGTGCTGCTCCACTCACTTGGGACCCTGAACAAAGCCAACTGCTTTCCTTCTGTGCAGAGCTGCCTTCTATTGCCATTTTGCTTGTTTCTCTATTTTATCCTCCAAACATGCTTGCCTCCTCACTTCACCCAATGCGTTGTTTTGAATTCATGGTTACACTGGACCATCTCCCACTAAACAATTATTCACTCAGTTGCTCCCTTTCTGGAAATCATTTTTTTACTGAGAGCCTACCATAGGAAGACACTGATGGGGAAACAAAAATACAGCACAGTGGGCCCAGATTCCCTCTCCTGGAGCTCCCGCCCATTCACCATCTCAGTCCGGCAATACCCCGCCAGCTACCTCTCTCCCTCCCCACCCTGCCTCCCATTCCTAGTTCCAGAGCAGTGCCTGATAGAAATACACTTTGCAGATGGCGCCCACAGACCCGTGTTCCTCGTCAGACACCATCAGCACCTCCCTGCAGTCTTCCCTACCCACCCGAGCTCTTCTGTACCTACTTGGAATAAACTGGGGTGAGGGGGTCATCGGTGTCAGGTGCATGTGTATAAGGCCCTGGGTCATCTGTAAAAGCATATAATGTTGGTTTGCTGATCTAAACTCTAATCACATCATCAGATTTGCTGATTATTCTCTCCTAAATCCTGCCCTTTATGTGATATTTAGCACTTCCTTCTTGAAACTCCCTGATTGCCTGGTTCTGGGGTCCTGTACTTGTTGGTTCTCCCAGCCCTGACCACACCTCTGGCAGGCTGCTTGTCAGCAACCCACGCCTGCAGGGCTCCCCGAGGCTGGGTCAGCCCTCTGCCCTCTGTTCTTGGCATAGCTCCCACTTCTCATTGCCAAGGCTCCCTTCTCCCCAGCCAGACTGTATTTCCAAATATGCGCGGGCATGAGTTACGGGGCTGTCATCTCACACTCAACAGTTCTCGCCCCTTCTCTATTCCTGACCATCCTATTTGCTCATATAGAAAGGCACAAAGAACACACACACTTGGAAAGTGAATGGGATTCCAGCGGCCCCTCAAGCTTGGATATACAGCCAAGAGACAGCAGTTTAGATTTAGCTTGGAATTTGGAAGCACTTTCAAGCAAGGACTAGGCCCAGCTTTTACCCAGCCCCACGCCATACTCCATGGGATCCAGGGTGCTCTGAGGAAAGGGGAGGAACCTGGGACCACCCTAGACAGGCTACAAAACAGACATGCCAGTAAGTACTCAGAAATCTTGGCTTGACCTTTTGGTGACTTTTAGCTACCAAAGGTCAGTATCATTCTAGCTGTGTGCCACCATCCCACAAATGCTCATCCATAGCTGTCTTTTGTGTTAGGTTTACATCTCCAAAGCTGACCACAGACATGTGACATACTAACAACTTACTGCTGCCCAGAGCTGGGAGACTCCGGCTGGGGCATGTTTTGTGAGAGGCAGACCGATGGCAAGGCCAGCTCTGGCCCAGGTCCATGGAGGAAGCAGATGGGACCAGAGGCAGCCCTCTTAGCCCAGCATCGGGAAACGAGGTTTTGTGGGGTCTGCTACCAAATCTGAGTGGGCATCCTAGAGTCTGGCTTGAAGAATGCTGCCCCTCAAGACAATACTTGACATCAAGCTGTGGGGACTGACGGGGTTGGTTGGGACAATGGAGGGGAAAGCAGAGAAGGCCCAAGAGAAGCAGACAGAATTGGGAGAGTAGCTTTTCCCCTCAACAATTGAGCTGGTCACCTCTGGAAGGACTTAAGGGATCAATTAGCCAAGGGTTTCACTTAACAACAACAACAATTTAAAAAAAAAACAGCCGGGCTCGGTGGCTCAGCCTGCTATCCCGCACCCTTGGGAGGCTGAGGTGAGTGGATTGCCTGAGCCCGCAGGTTCGAGACCCGCCTGGGCAACTTGGCAAGACCTCATCTCTACAATAAATCAAAAATTAGTCGGGCTTGGTAGCGCGCGCCTGTAGTTCCGGCTACTTGGAAGGCTGAGGCGGAAGGATCACTGGAGCCCAGCAGGTCGAGGCTGCAGTGGCCGGGAGCGGCCACTGCACTCCAGTCTGGGTGACAGAGTGAGACTCCAACTCAAAACAAAAACAAAAACCCAGTAAAACTCATCAAATCAAATTTTGTGCAGAAATATCAATACATAAATGAACACACAGAGAACTGTTCTGGTTGAGACAGGGCCTGCTGGGTTTGCTACAGATTTCTACCCCTCTGTCAGTTCTGCCAGTTAGTCTTGGGGATCCACAGTTTGATTTTTCACGATGATGATGATGATAATACCTGACATGTACTAGTATCTTCCAGCATGTACTTTTACATACAATATCATATCCAGTTCCTATACTAACCCTGTGGCAATATTATTATAGTCATGTTCCTGATGAAGAATCTGAAGCCTCAAGTTATTAGACAACTTGCCCCAAATCATACAACTCATACATGGTACAGCAGGGATTTTAACATAGACTTTTTACTCCAAATCCAGAGCTCTTTGCTCTGTGTTATGGCTGGGAGAAAATGCACCACATTTCAATTGACACCAAAGGGGAGGCCCTAATGAGAGGCAGTACCACCTACTGGTTCGAGACCAGCTCTGAAGCCAGACTGCTGGGGTTTGGTCCCTTCAGTCATTCACTTACCTGTGTCATCTTTTCCTCATCTAAAAATGGGACAATAATAGTACCTGCCTCAAAGGCTTGGAGTGAAAATTCAATCTGCTAATCCACATAAATTACTAGAACACAGTGCTTGGCACATAAATAAGCACTTAATAATCACGCATGTCCACCCTTCCCTCCTAGCCAGATTTATTCAGAGCCTGTTGCACGCAGAGGCCTGCACCTGATTCTATTACAGGAAGGGGGTGGAGTGGGTTACCAGGCAGCTCCTGTTGCCAAGGAGCTTTCAGTCCAGGTGGGGGTTATGCCAATGCACAAAACCACAGCAGCAATTCTCTGAGTAGCTAGGTCCCCAGACGCTCTGCCTAAGAGTTTTCCCTGGAACATGATAAAAATGCTGACTTGGACACCTTACCCCAGAGGAACAAACTTCAGTTACCATAGGTTAGCCTATCCTAAGTAATATACTTCAGCATCAGGATCTCTCAGCAGCAACTAAAAATATGATTTTTTTTTTAAGCAAGTTCCCAGGCTAGATTCTGCAGCCTGTGACAGTGTGAGAAGCACCAACTAGATCATCATGGCAGCTTCTGGGTCATGTTCTCCCGTCTCTTGGAGCTCCAGGCTTGTGCTGGACCTCCTCTCTCTTCTATGTATACTCATTCTCTTGGTGAGCTCATCCCAGCTCCTGGCCTTACATTCATTTATGGCTGACAGTGCTCTCATTTCTATTCGCAATCTGGAGCTCTCCCCTAAACTCCAGACTCATTCCAACTGCTTAGTCCATACCTCCACGGTGAATAGACATCACATACTTAACACACCCAATCCCCGTCCCAACCTGCCCCTCCAATCTCGTGAAATGGTATCACAATCACCCTGTTGCTTGGACAAAAAATATGAAGTGACCTTTGGCTCCTCTCCATCTCATACCACATAATCCCACTGGCCCCTCCTTCTCCACATGTCTCTAATCTAACTACTTCTCGCCACTTTCAGGATAACCACCTTGGTCTAAGCCACCACTATCTTCCTGCTGGTCTCTTGCTCTGCCTTGCTCATTTACAGCACATTCACACCCCAGCCAGAGTGATCCTTTTAAAAACAGAAGCTAGGGCTGGGCTCAGTGGCTCAGCCTGTAATCCCAGCACTTTGGGAGGTTGAGGTGGAAGGATCGCCTGAGTCCAGCAGGTTGACGCTGGGGTGGCCATGAGAGTCACACTGCACTCCAGCCTGGGTGATGGAATGAGACTCCAACTCAGAAATAAAAAATAAAAATAAAAATAAAATACAAACAGAAGCTAGCCAGTTGGGGTGGCTCATGTCTATAATCCCAACACTTAGAGAAACCAAGGTGGGAGGATTGCTTGAGCCCAGGAGTTCCAGACCAGTCTGGGCAACATTGCAAAACCTCATCTCTACAAAAAATAAAAAAATTAGCCAGGCATGGTGGCGCGTACCTGTAGTCCCAGTTACTCGAGATGCTGAGGTGTAAGGATCACCTGAGCCCAGGAAGCCGAGGCTGCTGTGAGCTGTGATCATCGTGATTATGCCACTGTACCCCAGCCTGGGTGACAGAGTGACTCAAAACCAACCAAACAAACAAACAAAAACACACACACACAAACCGGAAGCTAAATCTGCCACTCCTCTGCTCCAATGGCCCATCAAACTCAGGGTAGAAGTCAGTGTCCTTAGAGGCCAAGGCCCAATAGGATGTGGCCTTCTGTTCTCTCTGTCCTCAGTTCCTGGTGCATTCTCCCTTGTCCACTCACTCTGGTCACATGGGTTTTACTTTTTTTTGCTATTCTCCCTGCCTCGAGTACTCTTTCATTCTGACACCTGAAGGGCTTATTCCTTCACTTCAGGTATCTGCTCAAATGTTACCTCCCAAGCGATGTCTTTGTGGAAACATAGCATCCCTGACACTCCCATCCCCTGTTGCGTTTTTCTCCAGAGCACTTATTACTGCCTACCTTGAGGGCAGGGATTGCTTCTTTTGTGCACTGAGGTCCCAACACTTAGAACAGTGTACCTGATAGGACAGCCTCTCTCCCGCTAAGCATACTTCCCAGAGCCTGAACCTTTTCATTTCTACTGTTTGTAAGTCTTGAAATTCCACCAGTCACAGCTAGAAAGAGCAAGACTGGCTGATGATGGCTGACTTGGGGTGGGGATGGGGTCTAGCCACATGGGGCTGGAGGAGTGAAGCCTGAGCAGTGTCCCCTCTGACCTGCTAATGTGAACTGGCCTCTGGGGAAGATGCCAAGTGGGGAGCTTTGGCCTAAGGGCATCAGGTACCTGGGAAAGAGGCAAAACCTCTGAAAAAGATGCATATAGTAGACAGGACAACAATTCAACTCCACAAACATTTTTACGGCACTTAGGTGCCAGGCCTTGCTTGTACAAGGAGTTAGAAACCTAAAATCCCATTTGCCAGGGTCCTTTTCCAGAGACTTCATCATGTCAACCAGTAATACAGTGCAAGGCCTGCTTTTTCTTTTCAGCACACTTTTTTTTTTGAGTCGGAGTCTCACTCTTTCACTCAGGCTGGAGTGCAGTGGCACAATCAAGGCCACCACAGCCTCGACCTCCTGGGCTCAGGGGATACTTCCATCTCAGCCTTCCAAGTAGCTGGAACGACAGGCACATGCCACCCCACCCCACTAATTTTTTGATGTAGAGACGAGGTCTCACCATGTTGCCCAGGCTAGTCTTGAACCCCTGTGCTCTGGCAATACTCTCCCCTCCGCCTCCCCAAGTGCTGGGATTACAGACTTAAGCTACTGCACCCCGCTCTCTTGTTTTTTGTTTTGTTTTGTTTCTTGAGTTGGAGTCTCACTCTGTCGTCCAGACTGGAGTGTTTTTAATGTTTACTTCAAACCATTTGCTTCTCCAGAGACCTTGACCACTCCCCCCAGTCTCACCAGGAAACTCCACTTCCTACTGCACAGTAAAAAAATAAAATAGAAGTCATCAGACCAAAAAGACCTCTACTTCCTGCCACCAGACCTGCATCTCTCCCCACACGGGGCCCCTGCATTAGGCAAAGGCAACCTCTTCATTAGGCCAGTCTCCCCACCTGTCCTGGACGCTAGCCTCCTCAGGGAGCTTTTGCTTATTACCCTTCCCCACCTGCTTTCCACCGGCTCCTTTCCATCAGCATTGAATAGTCGCAAGTCTCTCCTAAGATTTAAAAAAAATAGCCGGGCTCATGGCTCAGCCTGTAATCCCACACTTTGGGAGGCAGAGGTGAGTGAACTGCCTGAGCCCGCGGGTTTGAGACCCGCCTGGGCAACTTGGCGAGACCACATCTCTACAACAATCAAAAATCAGCCAGGCGTAGTAGCACGCGCCTGTAGTTCCAGTTGCTTGTAAGGCTGAGGCGGAAGGATCATCAGAGCCCAGCAGCTCGAGGCTGCGGTGGCCGGGAGCGGCCACTGCACTCCAGCCTGGGCAACATAGTGAGACTCCAACTCAAAAAAAAAAAATTAAAAAAAAAAAAAATGCTCTCTCTCAGATGTTCCCAGAATTCATGTTCTCCTTCCTCTCACAGCCAAGCTTCTTGACTCAACCTCACCCCCAATCTCCACTGGCTTCTCTTCCGTCCAATCCTCAGCCACTCCAACCGGCTTACACCTCACCAACCATTCAAACTGCTGTCACCAAGGTCGCCAGTGACTTCTGGGTCACCAATGCCAATGGCCAATATTTAGTCTTCACCCTATGTGACTTCTTGGCAACCCCCCACTCTCCACAGCTGACACATACACTTTATTTTTTTTATAACTTTACTTTATTATAGAGATGTGGGGTACAAGTCAGGATCAGGTACAAAAGTAATCTATACCCAGGTGAAATTTTGCATCTCCAATTGGTCCTCACTTTTCCTGGTTTAGGACCTGGTACCCCTCTTTGTGTTGTTACATACCCTCCCCCCACCCCTGCCATGGCACACACACTTTTTTTTTGAGTCAGAGTCTCACTGTGTTGTGGCATACTCACGGACACTGCAGCCTTGACCTGCTGGGCTCAGGCAATCCTTTTGCCTCAGCCTTCCAAGCAGCTGGAACTACAGGCATGTGCCACCACACTCAGCTAATTTTTCTTGATTTATTGTAGAGGTGAGGTCTTGCCAAGTTGCCTAGGCTGGTCTTGAATCCGTGGACTCAGGCAATCCTCTCATCTTGGCCCCCCAATGTGCTGGAACTATAGGCGTGAGCCACCACACCTGGCCTGACACACACATTTTAAAATACGTTCCCTTCTCTTCAGCTTCCCTGAAACCACTGTGCTGGCATCAAAGGCCATGTATAAACAAACAACTCCTAGTTGACACTCTGGAGCCCAAACACCTCCTCTCTAACCAGACCCATCTATGCTACTGCCTACCTAGTTTCTCCTCTGGAATGGCTCATGCGCACTCCAAAAGCAATGGAAACAAAATGGAACCCATTGCCCCCCGCAAACCCTTCTCTCCAGAGCTCCTCTAGGCAAGGGCTCCCTCTCCTTGCTATGTGGCCAGACATCTGGCACCGTTCCTGGAATGCCTCTCTCCTCCCCCACACACAATCTTCATAAATGCATTAGGCCTACTTCTCTCCACCCCCACAACCAATCCTTGACTCAAGCTACCACGCCCTCTCCTATAACTGGTCTCCTCTGGTCTCCCACAATAACTTACCCACTCTTGCCCCTTCAAGCATTCTCCACACAGCAGCCCAATCGAACTTTTGGAAAAGCCAAGTTGGTGCCACTCACAAAACCATTCCAAAGCCTCCCATTACTCTTAAGGTTCCAAATCCTTACCACACCCTACAGTGGTCCTGCCCACACCTCTGGCCTCACCTGAAAGCTCCCTCCCTCCCCTGCCTCTTATTTCCCAGCCTCTCTGGTCTTTTTGCCACTCCTTGAATGAACAGAGGAACTCCCCTCCTTAGGCTTTCACCCTAAGGTTGGTCTCCCTTTGCTCCAGCTGTTGCCTTTGCTGGAAGCATCCTCTCCTCTTTCCCCCAACCTCTCACTGAGCTAACCTCATCCAAGCCCAGCTGAAGCCTCACATATGCAGCTGAGCTTTCATGTGCCTCCCCAGTCAGGTTAGCTTCCCCCATCCTCGTGACAGGCCCTTTAATCACCTGTGCCTCTCCTTCACAGCATTCACCAGGAATGTAATTAATTGTTTATATAATTATCTGTTCAATATTAGTCTTCCCCAGTACACAGAAAGCAGCACTGGGACTGTATCTGTCTTTGTCAAGGTGCTGACAGAGAAAGGACTCAAATATCTGAGTCAATTAACAGCTGCGAGCCAGGCTCGGTGGCTCATGCCTGTAATCCCAGCACCCTGGAAGGCCAAAGCCAGAAGGATCGCTTGAGGCCAGGAGTTCAAGACCAGCCTAGACAACACAGTGAGACCACGTCTCTACAAAAATAAAAAAATCAGCCAGGTGTGGTGACACACGCCTGTAGTCCCAGCTACTGGAGAAGCTGAGGCGGCAGGTTTGGCCTGAGCTCAGGAGGTCGAGGCTTCAGTGAGTTGTGATTGTGCCACTGCACTCCAGCCTGGGTGACAGAGTGAGACTCTAAAAAAAAAAAAAAAATGCTTCAACTTAGGGTGCTTGTAACGTGCTAGACATCATAGCTAGGAGCTGCACATGGTTGTCCCACTTAATCCACACAGTCACCTAATGAGGTACAGGTACTCATATTATTCATCTTCCTACTTCGCAGAATGGGAGCCTGAAGCTCAGGGGATTTACACGTGTTCAAGGTATCACAGGTGGAACCTCCTGGGTAGATTCAGGCTTGTCTGCTATCAAAGCCACTCACCTCTTACTCTTCACAGCTCACTCACTGTGTTAGACAAAGTGGGTGCTCAACCCTGAGGGATGGATGGAATGACCAACTACATAATCTCCTTTGATCATCAAAGTCACCCTTGGGGTCTACAAACAAGAATTACAATTTCTCTTTCCTAAATGATGAGAATGGAGTTTGAGGGATTCAAAGGGTCACCTAGCAGTAGGTGGCCATCCTGGGCTAGAAACCAGATCTTCTGGCTCCTTGTCTAGGGTGTTTTTCTCTGCAGAATAACTATTGTTAGGCACTGAGAGGTCAGTACAGGTGGGATTATGAAGGAAAGCTGTGCAGAAAAGAGTTATCACAGCAGGCCTGAGACTGCTACCCCTAGAAAAATCTGCTTGTAAGGATGGCCTTGGCTGGCGACTGAGCATGAGGATTTCAGGAAGGATCCCACCACCAGAACAGCTGATAGTGACTCAATGTGCCTAAACTGTCTGTGCAAACAATGGGATGTATACTGAACACCTATTTTTTTCTTCTAGAAGTCTGGACTTTTGGTATGTGCTAGACAGAAGTGCCTACATGACCTGCCATCAATAAAACTTAATCTCTAACGGACTTCCCTGGCAGATAACACTTCACACCTGTTGTCACAATTCACTGCTGGAGAAACTAAGCACATTCTATGAGATTCCCACTGGCAAGTCCTTTGTGGAGTCCCTTCCACTACTCTTGGAAGCTTGCAACTGGTTTCCCCTGGACTTTGCCCCACGCACCTTTTCCCTTTGCTGATTTTGCTTTGTATCCCAGCTCTCTTCTTGGCCACTTGCTGTGATAAATCATAGCTGTGAGTATGACTGTCTGCTGAATCCCATATGTCCTCCTAGCAAATCACCAAACCTGGGGATGGCCTTGAGGATTCCCAACACAGAAGCCTAACAAGAGATGAATTTTGAAAAGGGTGACAGGGGTATGGGTTAGTAGATTAAAACAGGAGGCAATCGAGGCAGGCAACATTATGTGAGGAAAGGGAGGAACAGGCAAGTTAGGTGTAGAAGGCGTAACACTGTAACAAGGCTTCAACAGAATTGATGATGAGAAAATCTAGCACTGCGGTGATGAGGTAGAAGAGATGGGACTAGAGAAGCCATTTGCTCAGAAGATACCGTGTAAGTGGAGTGAACCACTTAAAGGCCTATGTAGGGAACTGTTCATTTCAAGGAAGGATTGAAGGAATTTAACGTCTGCTGGACATCCCCGAAGAAGGTCTGGGAATGTGACTCAGAGCTTAAGGCAACATCTTCAATAATTGGTTTTTGAAATAAACTACCTTAACATAAGGAAATCAGTCTGCTCTAAAATAGTCTACTTCCTATTCATTAAGGGCAACACTGCTTCCTTTACCTCTTTGTAACACCTTTGCCAAAGTCCAGTGTTTCCTCCTAACTCTCTTATCCACCCCTTCTCACTTCCCAGGAAGGCTTCCTGGCATAACCCCACCCAATTTTTTAATCACTTATTTCATTCTGCATCTATTTAGCATGTAAACCTTTGCTTTAGGTTAAATTATTTTGCCTTTAACCCAGGAAGGCATGGGAAGTTGTCCTAGGTTGCATCACAGGTATTGACCTAGCTGTCCCTTCAGAATCCTGACATCATGAAAGCAGAAGAGAGACTTTCACAATTGCTCCTTAGCTTAACCCCACTCACCTGCTTCCATCCTCCAGGGTCAAGGGCCTCGTAACGGAAACCTCAGAATACAGTCTGGCTGTGCTAAGTCATCCACCTCAGTGAGGGAGAACGGAAAGGGCTCTGGGTGGTGGCTTTGCATCAAGTTAACCTCATCCTGCTCTGACTTCACAGTTGGAGTCCACTAAAGTAACTGGTTTGCTCCGGGTGATCAAGCCAGAGCCTGTATTTTGCTTCCCAAATCCATTTTCTCTCTTTTGCTGGATCCCTGTGTTGGCTCCCTGCCAAGCACTTTCCAAAGCTGTAGCCTGTTATGCCCACAAGGCCTTCCACGGACTAGAATCCTGCCCCTGAAACCTGAAACCTGGGGCACCAGCCTCTAAGTTGCCAGCCACCTCTACTGACCAAGGGTTCATTCCAGCTTATGCCCCCATGCCTTGCCTCGTCCCAGCTCACCTACCCTGGCCCCTGAAGTCTAGAGATTGCAAAGTGGCAGCACTGGCTAGTTTAAATGATGGTCTAGGTACCCTAGTACATTATAGTTTTTTTTTTCTTGTTTGTTTTTAATTTAAATTTGAAAGCTTTTAGGCTAGACATGCATTTTCCAATTCTCCCAGAAACCCCACAGTGTTCTACTGCTATTAACCACATGGAAGAAGAAAACCAGTTTTACTGAATATCTGCCAGCCACTAGTCTCTGTGTATATACTGGCTCACTTAACCTTTACAGCAATCAAAGTAGATGATGTAGCTTACCAGTGGGAAAACAGACACTCTTGGAAGTTGAGCAATGTGCCCAGATTATATAACCACAACCAGCAAATAAACCCAAATTTGAACCCAGGACCCCCAGATTCTGAAGTCCACACAGTTTTCCACTATGCCATTAGTAAAAGTAGTAGGTAGGTCTTGATTAGGTTGTGCTCTAAGGAGGCCCCTCTGCAGCCTCAGGAAAAGAAAATAGAATACAGATGGACTTGGGGCAGAGAAAGAGTGAACCAATAGTTAAGGTTGTCCAGGAAAGGGTCCCCATGGCCCTGAACTGGGAAAAGAGCAGATCAGGAATGGCTGGGGGAGATAGGACATGGTGACTGAGGAGCAGCAGTGATCTCTGCGACAGTTGGGGAGAACAAAGAGGAAGAGGAGGCTTGAGACAAGTGTCTATGGGGCTCTCGAAACATCATGGTGAAGATTTTGAATATTGCAAATAAAGTGGCCAAGAAGAGAGCTAGGCAAGGGACAATGATCTGACCAACCTTTCCTTAAGAGTGCTGGCTTCATCCTTGAGAGTGGAAAGGGCTCTAGGGAGAGGGAATAGAAAGCTGGCCTAAGCACCCAGCCTTGGCCCTGCACCAGCACCTGCAGGGCAGAGGAGGATGAGAAGGTTCGAGGAAGGGAACGTGGAACGCTGGTGGGGACAGTGTGACAGCCTCCAAGGAGGTGGGCAACAGCTGCAGTGTGGGGTGGACCAAGGATTGCCACGCTTTGAGAAGCCCCCTAGGGCAATCTGGGCCGCATGGCAGGTGCCTGGTGCCAAGTGAGGAAGACAACACAAGTGCTGGCTACTCCTTCCGGAATTGTGTTAGTCAAAGAGAGAGAAGAAGGACTGAGAAAATGTGGAGTCTTCTTGTTTCATGGAAAACTGAGCTTGTGGGAGAGGAAAGGAGTCCCTGGGAGGAAGGAAGGAGGGAACCTGCCCCGGAGGGAGGAGGAGAGAGAAGACTTGGGAGTGCAGATGGAGAAAGTACTCTTGCTTTGGTCTGGAGGAAAGCACTTTCTCCTTGAGAGGAAAAGAAAAGCGGTGGGGAAAATTCCAGGGATATTCTGAATTGAGGAGGGAAGTCAATGGAGTCTGCCGTTTCAAGAAATGAGATACTGACTGGGATTTGCTGAAAGTAAGTGAGATGGTAGCCCCTCCCCTATACACACCCGGGAAGGCACTGGCTGGGTTCTGTCACTTAACACTGTGTCTCCAGGACTTGTACGGCAGATGGATGCTGTACAGTGTACAGACTATTTGGATGTATATTGCTTTTGCCACAGCACGACTTAAGCATGCACCGCCACCTGCCTCCATACACCAATATGCAAAATGTGCTCATCATTGTCTCTGTAAGTAGACTTTGAATTTCTCTGTCAGGACTAATGAGTATTTTCACTTTTATCTCCTTCCTGGTCCTCCAGCCCACTCTGGAGGCTATCTGTGTCAAGGCTGCAGTCTGATCCCTCAAATAAATCTTTCCTCTGGGGAAAGCAATAGACTCATGCTGGCCTGACCCTGGCAGCGGGTGCCTGCCAGCCCTGGGGATTGCTTCTACCCTGCAGCATGTTCCCCTCTGCCCCAACACACACCCTCATGTCCACCTCTGCTGGGGTGAGAGTTCCTGCCCAGTGGAACCCTAGAAAATGCCACAACCTGGGCAGAAAAAGCTCTTAGGGGATTGGGCCTCTACTGCCCCCAGCTTCTCCTGGTTTATGAACTCAAAGACCCCCGAGCAGTGACAAAGGCGTCAGGTAGCTTTTGATGAATGTATTGCTGGTTCTCTCATTTCCTTCCTGCCCAGAATTCTGGCTTCCTTCAATCAAGATAATATGGGAAGAGCACAGGAATTGGAGTCAGAAGACTTGGGCTTGGGTCCTTCCCCGTCCCTACGTGCTGTGAGATCTTTCAAAACACTTTTGAGCCTCAGCTTGCAATCAGGTAAAGTGGAAGAAATACCACCTGCAACCCCCTTCTCTAGGGGAGACAGTGAGGAGTTAATCAGATGAGACTGGTTATGTGTAAACTCTAGTGTTAATCCATTTCTGGGATCTAAACAAGTCCTGCTGGGGCGCAACCTCTCTCTTCTAAGCCATACCCAGCATATGGTCCTGGCAACTTAGAGCCCGAGGGAAACATACCCCAAATGAATTCGATGCAGTCGGCAAACATCTGATTAGGCCTACTCTATGCCAGGTTCCAGGATCCGCACAAAAACAAGTACAGGTCTTGCCCCGTTTGCCTGGCTGGGCAGAGCTAATAGAGTGTGTGTTTGCTCATGCAGTTGCTAGGACAGTCTCCAGCAGAACTTAACTCCATGTTGCTGAGAACAGACCCTACAGGTATTATTAGATTCCAGGTCCCCTTGCTGACCCTTCAAACTGAGAAGGTGTGCAGATCTGGGGCCTGGAGCAGGGGATCCATGCCTGGTCCAGTGGCAGACAGAGCTCAAGGGTTACCGACACGCTCAGTGCTTCTATCTCACTGTCTGGGAGATGTGGAGGATCATCCTGCTTTGGCCTGACTCATGAGGGTATGGGGGGGTAGGACAAAATGAGAACAAAACAAGAGCAATGAGAAATGCTTTGAAAAGGAAGCAGCTTTACAAACAAGGAATTATTATTTTTTCTCCAAGGTCCTCTCCAGTAAAGCTGAAATCATCACAGGTTTGTCTAAGGACTGAGATGCCTTTCCCGTTGCTAACCCAACAGACTCAGAGGCATCTGTCCCCACTCTGCAAGTCAATCCCACTGAAATGTCCCAGTCACTACAGTTAGTACTCTCAGTGGACCTCATCTCTTTTCCATACTCTTCCCACTGCCCTACCACCCACGTCCAACATCAGATGATGCTTGCTGACTGAGGGAAACACTGCCATCCCACTCACATTACCATAGAGAACCTGGGAGTCACCTTCTCCATCACTTCCCACCATCCAGATGCTGGCTCAGACAGAAGATTTTCTCCTGCCCCAGTCCAGGACTCAGGGAGAGAGAGCCCAGGATCTGAGAACTGACCCATTCCACAGAGTTAATACAAAAACAGTAACAAAACAAAAAAACCTTCATAGAAGCTAGGTGTTTTCCACTTCCATCTCACATCCATCTTTCCTGCAGCAATTTCTGGTTCTCTCATTCAGATTAGAGTTAGGTGCTTCTACGCTGCTGGTGGGAATGCAAACTAGTGCAATCTCTTTGGAAGACAGTGTGGCGATTTCTGAA
>CAUYQG010140024.1:0-10117 GCA_963574415.1 Tarsius wallacei | reverse complement strand
CCCGGCTAATTTTTTTTTGATTTATTGTAGAGATGAGGTTTCGCCTGCCCAGGCGGGTCTCGAACCCGCGGGCTCAGGCAATCCACTCACCTCAGCCTCCCAAGGCGCGGGATTACAGGCTGAGCCACCGAGCCCGGCTATATTTTCTAATTTAAAAAAATAAAATAAAAATAAAAGTCATTTCGCCCTTTTCCCACATTGACCTTCTTTTTCTTTTTTTTTTTTTTTGAGTCGTAGTCTCACTCTGTCGCCCAGGCTGGAGGCAGTGGCCGCTCCCGGCCACCGCAGCCTCGACCTGCTGGGCTCCGGCGATCCTTCCGCCTCAGCCTTCCGAGTAGCTGGAACTACAGGCGCGCGCTACCACGCCCGGCTGATTTTTTGATTTATTGTAGACATGAGGTCTCGCTTGCCCAGGCGGGTCTCGAACCCGCGGGCTCAGGCAATCCACTCACCTCAGCCTCCCAAAGGCGCGAGATTACAGGCTGAGCCACCGAGCCCGGCTGACCTCCTTTTCCAACCAAAACCATCAGACAATCTAACCAGAAAGCCTGCTTGACAAGCATTTGAAAAAGCCAGAGGCCAATGATTGGTCGGAAGGCCCCTCACTCTCTGCTGTCCCTTTCCCTCTGCATTCTACAAAGCAGAAGATCCCTGGAGGGGAATCCCATTCTTGTGAATCACCAAGTTTTCTGACCTAGTATTGGGCCACAACAGGCAGCATTAGGAATGAGGGGAGAAGTGGGGTCTTAGGAGAGGGAAATTCCCTAAGCCACGTGATGCACGGTCACAGGAAGCAGGACAGACATCGCAGTAGGCAGTTCCTGGAGAGCGTCATTCTGAGCTGTCCCTGGGTGGTACGCCTGACCTCACAGCCATCGCTATTACGGGCTTGCTGCATTGCTCCATCCGTCTCCCAAGAAGAAGGGAAAAGAGATGGGGGTTGAAAAGAGGTGAAAGTGGGCCTTTTCTACACTGTTGGTGGGAGTGTAAACTAGTGCAGCCTCTGTGGAAATCAGTGTGGCGATTTCTAAAAGCTCTAAAAATCGGCCTTCCATATGACCCCACAATCCCCCTACTGAAGAACTCAAATCACTCTATAAAAAAGATACCTGCACACGTATGTTTATCGCAGCATTGCTCACAATAGCAAGAGCATGGAACCAACCAATGCTGTCCATCAAAAGAGGACTAGATTAAAAAAATGTGGTACATATACACGATGGAATATTACGCAGTCATAAAAAAGAACAAAATCATGAATTTTGCAGCAACCTGGAGGGAATTGGAGTTTATAATACTGAGTGATCTCTCACAGAAGCAAAGATCTGAGTATCACATGTTCTCACTCATAAGTGGACCTTGGACAACTATCATAATACTATAAGCACAGGATTGATAGTGGCGGGAAACTATGGGGGGGCAGGGAGGGGCAGGGAGGTGGGATTAACTGTAGTCAATATCTGTCTGGGGAGTGGCAGGGGGGGTCACACCTCATCAACAAGGGTACCTGCACAATGCATGTTTGTATACCTAACCCTTAACTGTACCCCACAATTTTAAAATAAAAAATACGTATTAAAAAAAAAAAGAAAGTGGGCCTTAATGGGAGTGACACTCATAGAAGTTCAGTGAAGCCCCTCGGTGAAGAGAAGAGGGGCAGGGTCAGCATAGGGAGGGTCTTCAGTCCCTCTCCTCAGGACTCTTAATGCCTTTACTAAATGTGTTCCATGCTGGGCTCGGTGGCTCAGACTGTAATCCCACGCTTGGGAGGCCAAGGTAAGTGGATTGCCTGAGCCCTCGGGTTCGAGACCTGCCTGGGCAACTTGGCGAGACCTCATCTCTACAATAAATCAAAAAATCAGCCGGGCGTGGTAGTGCACACCTGTAGTTCCAGCTATTTGGAAGACAGAGGCAGAAGGATCGCCGGAGCCCAGCAGGTCGAGGCTGCGGGGGCCGGGAGCGGCCACTGCACTCCAGTCTGGGCGACAGAGTGAGACTCCAACTCAAAAAAAAAAAATGTGTTCCAGGCTCACAAGCTCCTTCTTCCTTCCTCCCACTCCTTCTAGAGAGCTCCCTTTGGCTGTAGCCAAGCGGTAGAACTTACCCAGTCTTCGTAATTTAAGAACCCTCTCATTACTACACTTGAAGTCTAACCTGCCACTCCTACTGTTCGAGAATTTAAAGTCTAGTCAACAGACAGAGACCGTTCCACATCAATGTGGAAAGAAAGACAACTGATTTATTATTGGACATACAAAACTGTGAGCACACACATGTAGGGAGGTGGCAAGAGGCTTTATAAGTCAGGATGAAATTTTATACACCTGATGCAGCAAAGCAGAAGAAATAACAATAAAATGTTTCCTAGCTCCTCAAGAGGCAAACAGTGATATCTTGAGACAGGCTCCCAGGTTAACTCTAGAGGTACTGCTTGCATTTGGGTTATGGAGGCCCGAGACCTTGAAGACAACACTACCTTGTAAAACTGGAGACTGGGCTTGTCTAGCCCCTGAAAAGACCCATTTACATTTTAAAAGTCTAGAGCAAAGACTTAAGCCCATTATGTTTTCAGGGAGATTCTTTCTACTAATAACAGCAATACCAGAAGGGCCCTTAAGGTAGAATCAATCTCTAATGCATCCCCTCTCAAAGTTCGAGAATATCCTGTTCCTTTTCATGCCTCCAGCCCTGAGGCTGCATATGATCTTTCATGATTTTTCTGCTTCAATGCTACCCTTTACCTGAGTACTTCTGTGTAGAAGTGTCTGTCTGTGGTTGGGAGTCAGGCCATAGAGTATGGTTTTCCCAAGCGACACTATCTTTTGGCAGAAGCAGCTCCTTTAGAGATCAAGATGCCCATTCCTTGAGGGCCAGGGCTTCCGCAAGCTGGAAAGAGGACAGTCATCTCATTAAAGGAAGCCACACTAAACTATGCCTGATGGCAGTCCTTCAACCTGGCCCTTAGCGCTTCCAGTAGGGAAAGGTGGGGAAAGATGCCTTTAAGTTCCCTGAATCACATGTCAAATCAGGTCTAGAAACTTGGAGGTTGAGGGGAGGAGTCTGTGAGATCTTCCTCCCACCACTTGCTTGAATTTAACTCCAAACACCTACCCGGCGCATTTCAAAGTTTAGTTTGATGCTTGTGAAGCCTATTTTAAATGTACCCTTCTGCCCCTCTGGTCTAATTCAGCAGCTTTGGAGTGGAGCCAAGGAACCTCCATTTTTATGATGCACCCAGGTGACTCTGATGCTAGTGGTACCCAGACACACGGACCTGCATTGTGTAAGACACCCAGCGGCTAACTGGAGCCCGTGTGCCTAGCCAGGAGCTCCTGGAAGGTAAAATAGCATGTGCCCACACTGACCTAGACCACTTGGAAACATTTCCCAAAGTGTATTTTGGACCCTGGGGATCTGGTCCCAGGGACATTGATAAGTACTAGAGGACACATCAGAAAACTGAGTGACACCAGGTTTAGGAAGTGTTTTTGCTGTGGGACTTCTCAGACTCTTTAACAAGTTAAAATATTATGATTCTCAAGGAGAAGTATGTAAGATGTGGAATGTTTCAAATGTGTATGACCACAGAATTCTCTGCAAAATCTGGAGCACATCCTGGGAAAATGTGATCCACGGATCTTTAGCAAGGCATCAGAGTTTTCTGCTCTGCCTAGATGGCTACTGAAATGCTTCATTTTTCTGTACAAAGTAATGTTAGATATGCAAATGTATGTGGGCTGCATCAGGCATAATAAGTATTATACACCGAGTGATATACTCTCCCATGTGCTATGATAAGTGTCACGTGCTATCTCATTTAATATTTGCAATAATCCTGTGAAGGGGGCATTATTCTTCTTAGTTGATGATAAACTGGAATTGCTGAAGCTCAGGTAATTTGTCCAAGAGCATACAATCACTACACAATAAAGCTGAGATTCAAATCCAGGAAGCAAGCCCAGGTTAATCTATCTTCAAAAGCAACACAGTAGGAATTCCGGTAGAATCTCACCTTCTGTGGGGGTTAGGTTCTAAAGTCAGGTGTAATCAAAGGGAAATTAACCAACCCTTAAATCACTCATAAAGTATAGTTATGCAAGGTTTGGGGCATATAACCCTGCCCAGTATTGTGTTTGTACAGATATATAATGTATATGTGTACGTAAAATATAATTTTATAGCATCTTTATTTTTAAGTATGTAAAAGAGACAGAATGCATCTAGTTGAATTCATGTAAGTTAAACACCTATATAATGTCTCTCTACATATGCATACCTCTAAATCTGTGCCAGGTTAACAGTGGTAACATCTGATGGAATTATTCAACTTTAGAGCCAGAGGGAGCTTCTGTGAGCAACTGATTTGTTTTACATTTAAGGGAACTGGGGCCCAAAGAGGCCGTCCCTTGCCCAAGTTCATTGTCTACCTTTGTTTCCAACAAACTTGTGTGTCTGCTCACAGCTTGGAGGAAAGTGGAGGGAACCTGGCCCTCCTCGCGTTTGCCCGTTGCGGCCGGGCTAGCCCCATACATGGAGTGCAGAGGGCCGCGAGGTGGTCACAGTCTGACTTAGCATCTCACAGGGAGGCAGCTCCTGTCCCGGAGCCACTGGCCGCAGCTTCAGCTCTGCCTTGGCGCTGTCTCCCCTTGGGGAGGAGGTTCCAGGCCAGTTGTCTCTTCTCTGTGCAGTTCCTGGGATTGTCCAAACTGATGAAAACTGGGAAGGGGCCCAAGGGGAACATAAAGGGAAGGAAATCTGCAGCTATAGAGCCCAGCGCGCCTCCTACACACACACACACTTGCCCTCATTCCTTTAAACAGGAAGAAGCCAGAACATGGGATGTAGTCAGCTGCTTGGATTCTTAGTCACAGAGTATTGAATCTACGTAACGAGGAAGCTGGGGGGAGGGTGTTCATGGTTTTCAGAGGAGAGGAAAGGGACAGTTCCAGCTCTAAGACAAAGAATAAAGGGAACAAGCAGACCAAGCCTTTGGCTTATAAACTGTCCCCTCCCCCCAGGTGTCCTGTCTGATCTCATTAACCCCCTCCCATTCCATCATTGAAGTGCTGCCTCCTAGCCCGCCTGAATTCTCTCAGCTGGCTGCCAGGGTTTATATGCAGTCCCTACCAAGATGGCAGACACCAATGGATTAAGGTGTTTCCTCTCAGGGATTTAGTTCTCCGGTGGGCAACCTCACAATTCCCAATGCTTCCAGAGCCAAGGAAAAGTCATAGAAAGATGAAGTGTCAGGCAAATTAGAGAGACATTTCAGGGTAACACACCTCTGTGATGCTTTTCATCCAGGTCATGCCTGTTACTTTTGTAAGGAGGATGGTGTCTGGATGGAAAGTTGGAGGAAGCATCTCCCTCCCTGGCCTGAAGACCCTACCATGCCTGACCTTGGAGGTGTAAGCCGCCCTTCTGAAACACTAATCCTTATCTGCTCTTGTTTTCCAAATCTCTGTTTTTGTATACAACAATCCTTAACTTTGCAGATCCATTGGGACCCCAAAATATGACTCATGCTACCCAGACCTATATATTCTCTTCCCACGACTTTGCTCAGGGTAATTCATGCCGCCAAGGGTGTCCACACCGCCACCCCAGAATCTTCACCTGAGGCTGTTGCAAGCCAACCTTCCAGTTCTTTTTCAAAAATAAAACCTTTCTTAAAAGACGTGGTATTCAGCCAAGGCACCGGGGCTGTTAGCTTTCATTGGACAAAAGAACTTTCAGTGTCAGCTCTCCTCATGTTATTTAACTGGGATGGTGACCTACATCCCACAACATGAAAGGCCCTAAGCAATGTTCCAGGAAGGATAGTCATGAGAACTACTGATATCAGAATCACCTGGGGAACTTGTTAGCATGCCAATTCCTGGGCTGTGGATACGATGTCAAGGGCACCGATGCTTTAGAACTTTGGACTAAAGATTGCTGTTTTTCTTGAAGTGAGGCAAGTTATCTCGTCCATCATTACCTGAAGAGTTATATATAAATCCCCTGCATAGCAGGAAGGCCCTCTATACTCAGGGTGTTGAGGACATAGCATAGTGACAAACCTATATTCATTAAGAGGGCCCCTTCCCTATGCTGCACTCTGCCCTGCTACTCAGCCAGGGGACATGGCTCTGGGCCCTATGGCCTTGGTCCCTGTGGCGGACCTGTCACCCTCCTCTTGGTAGGCAGAGTCAACCTTTCCAAGAATTTCCCAACACCCTCCTGTTCTCTGTTCACCCCAGAGGCACATCAGGTTGACCGAAACGCCCCTGAAAACATAGAGTTCATCAACTACCTAAGACTTAAATTATCATCATCACCAATCTAGCTCTAAACAAAATCACACTAGGAGGCAGCATGGCCTGTGCACAAATTTCAAATCTGATACAAATAGCTATGTTGTGTTGGGCAGATTGCTCCACCTCTCTACTTATGTTTCCTCATCTGTAAAACAAAGGTAGCCAAAGAACCTGTCTCTTAGGATTGTTGTAAGAATTGAATGAGACAACGTGTGCCGAACTCTACACACACAGAGTCTGGCGTTTAGTATACGCTACGTAAACGGGACCACGGCTAGCATGCAGGATGCCTCTGCGCTAATGAGGAAAAGGTGCCCTCCTTTGGGTAGACACATTAGAAAGAGATGCCCCTTCCTCAGGCTGGTGCCTGGGTGCCTGTCTTGGAGTGCCCCCTCAGCTGGTCATCCTTCATCTGGTCACAACCCACAAAACTGAAGGCAGAGGCTCTGGTGATAAATGTTTGTTATAGTAATTACATGTGAGGGTGGGAAGGAAATTGATACAGGGGTCCACTGCCCCACCGACCCACCCCAAGCAGGATTCACCCCCTTGGAAGCCCTTGAAGACAGACACTGGTATCCTCTGACTGCTTCCCCCGCCCCCGTGTGGTGTCACTTCTCAGAACCGCAGTGCTAGGCTCAGCAGACGTTCATCTTGATAAACATCAAGGCACGAGGATGCACTGAATCTTCCTTTTCTGAGATTGAAACCAGCTGATCATGCTTCCTGTTTCTCTAAGGGCTTCCCTGACAGAGGCGACTTGCTACTTTCAAATTTGGTCATCGCCCTCTTGCCTTCCTGTGTGAGTCAGCGTGGCAGCTCCTATGCACACCCAGCTCCGTTCTGAGCTCTGGGCCTGTTTCCTGGCCTCCCAGGTAATCCCCCTGTGAGGGTGAGGTCCCCACCCACGTCCCCTCTGCCTGGGGACATGCCACACTGGGGATGTGAGTCACAGCGCGCCTGGCCTCTGCGTCTGAAACTATTATTGGAATGCCTCTGCACGAAGCGCACGCCTGCCTTCCAGATGTCCCAGACCTGTGTTCTGGGAGATACTCACCACACTATTCAGCCTAAGTCCGTGGGGGTGACTACTGGGTATTTCGCTCTAAGTCAGACTGTTTCCAAGAAAGCAGATCTGTGCAGGCCAGGAACTCTGCATCCTTCAACAAGCATCCACCGCATGTCTGCAGCATGCGCTTTGTAATGCTCCTTCCTTTATGGTGGTAAAGAGATTTTCCTGGAGCTCTGGATTAAGTTAGAGGAGAACACAGTAAAAGAAAGAACAAGAATGAGCATTGCAAACAAGAGACGTGGCAGGGAGATCTCTGTGGGCCTGGAGAGTTAAACCTGGGGAAAGAAAGGGGAGAGAGAGGCAGAAGACTGGAAAGACCTTGGGAGAGAGGCGTGAGAGGCAAGCAGCTCGAACAAAGATGCCCAGAGGGGAAGGAGTTGGATTTGTCCATAGGAACCTCAATATTGAACTAAATTTGAATGTTGAAGATTCTTCTCTTCTTTCATGCAGGATTATTAACAGCCTCTGTGGTCAGAGTATATGCTGTTGCCAGGTGGTATACCTGCTAACCATGCTACAAAGTATACAATTCCCATCTCCCTTTTACAGATGAGGAAACTGAGGCACAAAGGAGAAGTCCTGAGCTCACAGTCTTGCAGCCAGCAGGAGGTGAAATGCATACCCAAGCTGTCTGCCTCTCAAGCATCAAGCTTTGGGGCCTAGGGTAAGAATAGATTTTTTTTCCCCAGGTGGATATTTGAAAGGGAGGAGGTAAATTTAATTCATCAGTCCTTCTGTGAAATTCTGATGTAGCTCTCACCTCTTCTATGCTAGATCTTGGTCTACGCCAGCTGGCTGGGATCTCAGGCAGGTTCTGATGCTTGTTGTAGGTTGGATCACCTTGCAGACAAAGCATAGGCCCTGAGTTCAGGAGTTTTGTGTCCTTGTTGGTCTGGCACTGGCTGGTTTCCTGGGAGAGACAGCAGTTTACTTCCTCATTTTCCCTATTTGACGTGGACATGAGAGCATGAGCATAACAAAATAAAAACCTTTGGCTTGGGGAAAGTTGCTCCTGGGGCAAATTAGAAGTGAATCCTGGAAGAGGCTGCAGTTTGGTGTGTGTCACAGGTACCTCAGTAGTAGATATGTGGGAAGAGATGAGAAATCCCCCCTCATGTTGCAAGCATACATGCCTGGGGGCAGCTTCTGTCACTTCCTTCCCCCAGTGACAATGGGAAGGAAGGGGAGGCTATGATTCCTTTTATCTGGCAAGGTGGTGCTGGTTCAGGTCACTCCCATGAATAGAGGTCGATTCTCAAATGCAAATCTTACTCAGAATCTCTCTTCGTCCAAAAGAGTGGCTGTCTCATAAAAGTGAAGAAAGCATCATTGGTGGGAATGTACAATGGTGCAGCACTGTAGAAAAACGTGGCAGGTCCTCAAAATTAAAAAGTGAATTGCCCTGTGACCCAGCAATTATACTTGTAGGTATATACCCAAGAGAGTTGAAAGCAGTGACTCAAACAGATATTTGTATACCATGTTCATAAACCAGCATTTTTCACAGCAGCCGAAACTTGGAAGCAATTCAAGTGCTCATTGACGGATGCATGGATAAACTCAACATGAGCTCCATCTTCAGTGGAATAGTATCCAGCCTTAGAAAGGAAGGAAATTCTGACATACGCTACAATATAGATAAACCTTGTTGATATTACACTAAGTGAAATAGGCCAATCACAAAAAGACAAATACTCTATGATTCCACTTATGTAAGGTATCAAGAGTAGTCGAACTTATAAGGGGAAGATGGGGAATTGTTGTGTAATGGGTACAGAGTCTCAGTTTTGCAAGAGGAAAAAGTTCTGGAACCTGATTGTACAACAATGTGACTACATTTAACACTACTGAATTGAACACGTGCAAATGGTTAAGATGGTAAATTTTACCTTATGTGTGTTTTATCACAATTAAACATTCTTTAATTTGAAAAAGGAAGAGAAACCTTCCTTTTTTTGGTCTGCGACTTGAATGCAACCGGTTGAATTGACCCGAAGGAGGAAGCTTAAGTCTTCCTCATGACATCTGGGCCAGTGTGGAGCTTGGGACACAGGCAGAGGAAAAGTAGAGATTGAGGACACGCTATTTCTTGCACTGAAATGGAAAACATGTGCTTCTGCAGTTGTGACAAGCTGAGGGTGACTAGAAGTCTCCTTGAGAGTAGGTTACTGAGCTCTCACCCTGCCTCCTCTCAGAGTTGTCGAGGGTCTCCACCTGCTCCCACCACCCCATTAAGGCCTTGGTCCAAAGAATGAAAGATGCCTGTCTGAACTTAGGATAATCACATTTTTGGCTTATCAGACACTACTAAGGGCTTTACTAGCATCTTCCTGTCATAATTCTCTCAGCCTCCTTTGAGGGAGGTTGTGTTACTATACCCATATTTTTAGATGAGGAGACTTTGAAACCCATCTGCTTGAAAACTTTCTCTTTTAATAGACCACTAATAAATAGACATATTCAGTGATATCATTAAATGATTTTTTAAACAAAATTGAAGCAATTCAGTTAGTTATAGTATCCAAACAACCAGCTCTATTGAGGTGAAGACCAAAAGGAGTGAGGAGGTTCCCATTAGGGGAGTGTGTGAGTCAGTGTGTGTGTATGTGTGTGTGTGTGTGTGTGTGTATCCAAGAGTCTGATATATCTCTTCTTCCATAAGAATTTCCTTTAATGTCTATTTTACTACAATTCTATTGTTAATTAATTCGATTCCTTTTTGTTTGCCTAAAAGTGTTTCTATTTA
>CAUYQG010140018.1:0-13530 GCA_963574415.1 Tarsius wallacei | reverse complement strand
CAGGAGCTGTGGGAGAGTGGTGTGTGTGTATGTGTGTGTGTGTGTGTAGACGGCAGGCAGGAGCTGTGGCAGCGTGTGGTGTGTGTGTGTGTGTGTGTGTAGAAAGCAGGCAGGAGCTGTGGCAGCATGTGGTGTGTGTGTGTGTGTGTGTGTGTGTGTAGACGGCAGGCAGGAGCTGTGGGAGAGTGTGGTGTGTGTGTGTAGATGGCAGGGAGGAGCTGTGGCAGCATGGTGTGTGTGTGTGTGTGTGTGTGTGTGTGTGTGTGTGTGTGTGTAAAAAGCAGGCAGGAGCTGTGGTGGCGTGTGCTGGCAGTTCTGCCTGAAGCACCACGGCAGCCTTCCCTGCCTTCCCTGCCTTTCCCCAAGTAAGGCTGCCCTTTGCTGGGTACACATGGACACTTGGCGAACACGTGTCAGATGGAAGGAAAGGCCCAGGGTGCAGGCTCCATCACATTTGACGGGACTCTGGACAAACGAGGAAGCTGTCTGCCCTTCAG
Source organism: Tarsius wallacei (assembly GCA_963574415.1). NCBI lineage: Eukaryota > Metazoa > Chordata > Mammalia > Primates > Tarsiidae > Tarsius > Tarsius wallacei. The sequence continues at coordinate 13,033 of CAUYQG010140018.1, read as the reverse complement.
AACAAGGCAGACCAGCGAGAGCTCTTGGCTCAGTGAGGAACGAGGCAGAAGAGCCTCTGAAGGCTGAGATTTCCCCGGCTGGGAATGTGCCCCAATCCACTTGGAATCAAACTACTTTGTGCAGGATGGTGGCACAAGACACGGCTCAGAAGTTGTTCACCCAGCACCTGGAAAAGGGCAGATACTCAGCCAGCACGGGGGCCGTTACTGGCACACGCGTCATCTTCCACCCTCAGTTACACATTATCACACAGCTCATGGTGGGGTTCATGTAAAGAATGACTGGCAAGAAGGAACACGGCTGACTTGCTGTCAGTACTTCTGGGGTCCCCTGTGAGCCTGTGACAATTGCCTGGGTCAATTAGCACCAAGGACAGAGTGCGGAGAAATCTCTGAAACCTTTGCTGTTTTAAATAAAATCATTTATAAAATGGAACAACCCACCATTTCCTAAGCCTCATGTGATCTGAGCCACATGGGCCGGTCTGACATGAAGAAGTAACATTCATTTCTCCCCCCGCCCCCAACTGCAAAGCTCCAGATGCCAGAGTTTGGGACGCAACATTCCAAACGCATCTTCATTTAGGATCCTACATCCAATTCTCAGGCCAGGTGTAGTGTCTCTCCTTCGTCTCTCCAACCCAGTCCTTAAATGTTTCTCAAACCCACCCCTCGCCAAATCCCACAACAGCCCTGTCTGTTCCTGTGTTTGGCTAGATGCCTCCCCGGCTGCACCAGTCGGGAAGCCTAACTGTATGTGAATGTTCTCTGGCTGCAGAGTTCATCAAAAGAACTTCTGCCTTCATCTTGTACTTGTAATCTCATCTCAGAAAAAAGCAAGCACCTCCCTCCCCAACAGCGACCATGGTCCCTGGCACAGACTGCACCCTGTTTGTGGGTGGAGCTGAAATTTGGGTTCTGATGTTGGCAAGACTGGAGTACAGTGGCATGATCACAGCTCACTGTAGCCTCAACCTCCAGGGCTCAGACAATCCTTCCACCTCAGTCTCCCAAGAACCTGTACTACAGGCATACACCATGCCCAGCTAATTTATTTATTGATTTTTATTTTTTTATTTTTTGTAGAGACGAGTCCTCACTATGTTGCCCAGGCTGGTCTGGAACTCCTGACCTCAAGCAATCCTCCAGCCTCAGCCTCACAAAGTGCTGGGATTACAGGCATGAGCCACTGTACCAGGCCGAAAATATCTCTTAATAGCCTTACTGTTTTTGCTTTTATTTTGGAAAATTTTGAAGACACAGAAGAGCTGAAAGAATAGTTTAATATGTCCACAAGTTCCTCTATTCAGCATGAAAAATTACCCTAATTTTTCAATCATGTTTTTTCTATTCTATCCGTTTCCTTTTTTTATTTTTAACTGGAATGTTTCTAAAGATTTCCAAGCTATCCTATAATTTTATCCTAAATACTTTAGTATGCATCTATAATCAATATTTTTCCTCTTTTATCTACCCATTCAGTCATTATTACAAATAAAATTATTTCCCTGTCATCACTTAATATCTGGTCTATATACTGAGTTTCCTATGCTATCTCAAAATACATTTTCAACAGATCCAAAGTCCTCATAGGACTTTTAGAGATTCTACCATTTGACTATCTTATGTCTGTACCTCCCTCCCTCACCTAGTTTTTATGTCATTAAGTAAAAGAGAAATTAGAGCAATTGCCCTATAGAATGTCTCACATTGTGGATCTGGAGTTGTCTGACTTGTTTCTCTATCTGCCAAATCTCCTGTTAAACTGAAGGTCAAATCCAGAGACTTGCTTAAATTCTGCTTGAATTCCTGGAGTGCAGTGGCATGACCATAGCTCACTGCAGGGTTGAACTCCTGAGTTCCAGCAATCCTCTTGCCTCTGCCCAAGTAGCTGGGATTACAGGTGTGTGCCACTACAGCAGCTAATTTTTTGTACTTTTTTGTAGAGATGGGGTCTCACTATGCTGCCTAGGCTGGTCTCAAACTCCTGACCTCAAGAGATTCTCCCACCTTGGCCTCCCAACGTTCTGGGTTTATAGTCATGAGTCGCTGTACCCAGCCAAGTCTGTCCTCTCTTAGTGATATTCATTAAGACTGACGAGTAAGTTCCTGTGATGTCAGCCTTATCCCTCCATTGTGTGGTCCCCCAACAAGCGTCTGATGATTGTTGTCAAGATCCATGATTTCACTAGATGTTGCAAAACAAAACAAAATGATTTCCTAATTCTATCATTCTTCTACTTTTATTAGCTTGTGTTTGTCTATAGAGAAAAGGTTCGGGGTTCATGATTCAGTCAGCTTTTGGTTTGCTTGTTCTAGGATGTTTATGAACTCATGGATGTTTATATATTTGATTTACTTCCAGCCTTTGCAGTCTACTTCTTGATGCTTAGATTATTCCGTTTCAGGCCAGTGGGACACCCTACGTGCTGGCCCTTTCTGACCTTGGCACATTAATTTTTGGCATTTTCTTGGCAGAACAGAATGTCCCGGGCTCATAGCATCCGTTTCCTGTTTCAGACTTGGGATCGGGTCTTTCTCTATGGAACCGTGGTTCATCCCTATAGGGTGATGGAGCTCATTGCTAGAATTGTATTTTGGATTTTTTATTTTAGGCATTTTTATTTCAAAATCAAGAAGGTAATCAAACCAACAATTACATTTTTATTTATAAGTCTCAATTCATAAATTTGATGCTTGATGTTACTGACCACAGGAACTTCCTCAATTGAATGAGTCAGCAGCCTACAGGAGAAACCTGATGATAAAGGTGCTTTCTAAATCTACTAACAATATTTATGTCTTTTTTTTAACCAGGGAGAAGGTGTTAAATAAGGTGAAGGCTGTTTAACTCCATCACAGCCCACTGCCTGTGTCCACAATGCAGTCAGGATGGTTTTGGAGGATGGACAACGCCTTCCTTGTTCTAGGAGCCGAGATCATGCTATTGTTCTCATTGTTAATTAGCACTGGCAGGGGTTTGGAAGTCAGTGCTGGTGGGTTATTTGGGCTTGTGTCCTTGCATTCATAGTGTCTAAAATTTGCTGGAACACACAGATGGGCAGCCCTCCTCCTAGCTAGTTACAAATGTATGTTTCTACTTTCATTCCTCTTATTCTGAACTTAAAACATACCAGATGGGCTGGCATGGTGGCTCATGCCTGTAATCCCAGCAATTTGGGAGGCCAAGGCAGGAGGATCACCTGAGCCCAGGAGTTTGAGGCTGTGGTGAGCCGTGATCATGCCACTGCACTGTACTCCAGCCTGGGCAACAAAGAGAGACCTCGCCTCAAAAAAATAATAATAAAATAAAATGGATAAATTAACCTTATTTTAAAACCTCTGAATTTTCAACAGAATATTTTAAAAGGGAAAGAAAGAGAGGGAGGGAGGCAGAGGAAGAGAGAGGGAGGGGGAAAAGAGATGAAGTATGTTTCCTCCTCTCTCCACCACAGTTAACAAAGGTTTGCAAGGTGGAGTGAAGAATGAAATCTGATGTTGCTGTGTTTGTCAGCTGCCTAGATGTCCTGGCTGAGAGCCGCCTGCTAAAGCGCCAGTCACCAACCTCTTTGGCATCAGGGACCAGTTTCATGGAAGACATTTTTTTCATGGTGGGGGGGGGGATGGTTTGGGGATGATTCGAGCACGTTACATTTATTGTGTGCTTCATTTCTGTTATTACAACGTAATATATAGTGAAATGATTATACAACTTATCACAATGCAGAATCAGTGGGAGCTCCAGGCTTGCTTTCGTGCAACTAGACAGTCCCTTCTGGGGTGACAGTGACCCCTGGAGTGTGTTGCTTATGTCTAGTGTACTCCGTAATTTCATTTTGGTTGCTGTCTCTGCAGGAAACCCTGCTTCACAAAGATAGGATGTTGGCAGTGGAAGCTCGGACAGGAGGCAGAGCTCAGGCGGTAATGCCAGCGATGGGGAGCAGCTGTAAATACAAATGAAACTTCGCTGCCTCACCTGTTGCTGACCTCTGGCTGTGCAGCCCAGTTCCTAACAGGCCATGGAATGGTGTGTATGGGTCCATAGCCCGGGGGTTGGGGACCCATGGGCTAAAATATCATGATGTGCAGGCCATGACTCTACCTCTGAGTGGTCTGAGAGACCTCTCACTAGCCCTCCCTTTCCAGATATTCTGTACATCTTTGAGGGGCACCCACTGGCCTTGTTACCTGTCCCAAGTCACTTAGCCTCCCTTCATCTCAGTTTTCTCATCAGCAGGAGGAACTAGGCGGGTCTTCCCAGCTTCCTCAGTCTACGGTTAGCAGAACTCAGGATAAACATAGCATCCACATCACACAAGATGTGCCGAAGCCACAGCTAAGGGGACATGACAGGTGTCTTCTTTGATCTCTCCTTCCCTGCCTAAAATGAACAGAAAGAGTGCTTCCTACTGAGTCTTGCAAAAGCTTTCATTTTGTTCGGGTGTCAGGAGAAATGGCATGGGATTTCAACAGCGGCGTGGACCCTGCTCCTCCTGACCTCCTGTGAACGGCTCGCTTTTGCTAAGAGGATAGCGCCCCTCTGACATGTCTGCTCACGTGTCCCCTCGGGGAGAGGCAGGTAGCGGCAGTCCTGGCAGAAGGGCATCGCCAGGCTGCCCAGTCACTAGTGCACACTGGGTCAGCCGAAGCAAAGCAGTGCAAAGTGGCACAGGGAATGGCAGCTCTGAGCGCCCGTGTAATGTTGTGATGCTGGGATGGGATTTGGAAGTTGCACAGCCCATAATACCAAGGTTGTCATTGGAGACACTGAGGCCGGTCTGATCCCCTGTATATCCAGTCCAGACCCAGTCTACCCCTTTAGCCGAATCATTTGCCTCATCTGAGAGGAAAGTTTTCATCCTTCATTTCTCCTTCCCTTCCCCTGCATAGGATCTTGCAAGTACAAGTCACAGACGTGAAGAACTTAAACATATTAGTCTCTGTGACCTTGTATTCCACTCATGTACCTGGAATACATAACAAGATCACATAGAAAAAGATTGTTTAAGAAAGAAACTAAGGCTGGGCACATGGTGGCTCATGCCTGTAACCCCAGCACATTGGGAGGCCAAGGCAGGATGACTGCTTGAGCCCAGGAGTTCAAGACCAGCCTGGGCAACACAGTGACACCTCGTCTCTACAAAAACTTAGCCGAACGTGGTGTTACATGACTATGCTCCCAGCTATTCAGGAGGCTAAGGTGGAAGGATCTCCTAAGCCCAGGAGGTTGAGGCAGCGGTGATCATGCCACTGCACTGCGGTGTGGGCAACAGTGCAACTCAAAAAGAGAGAGAGAGAGAGAACTTTTTAATAGTCAAAACTGCTAAAGTCTGTCTCACCTTTGGTTTCATCTATCTGTGGCACCCTCCTCTGCTTCCTCACATCGCTGCCACCATCACTTCTGGTAGACCATTTCATGGGGCACTGACTCACCTTGTGAAAACAGCAACTCATCCCCAGTAGATGCCCTGTGTCTTTCACAGTCAGCCCCACAGCTCCTTTGACACCAAGGACATGTGACACCACTGCGGGGCCTTTGAGGCATTGGGCAGGAGTTGTACAAGTTCAGGAATGAACAAAGGCAGATCCTCAACCAAGCAGCATGGGAGAAGAGATAAAGCATGCCTCCATGCTGATCTTCTGGTGGCAACTCTGAAACCTTCTCCTGGTTCCTCAGAAAGTTCTAGGCATGTTGACCTCCAGAGGCCCTCACCAGTGACCTGGGTAGTAACCCTGACACTGGCTCTTCTGCTTCTCGCTCCTCTTGGCCTCTCCCTCCTGCTTCCTGGAATTACCTCCCAAATAAGGTGAGAGTGCATGGGCCCTTGTCTGAGACTCATCTGTTAGAGGAAGCCCAAGCTATGGCACCCGTATTCACTTATTTCGTTACCAAACATTTGTTGAGTTCATACTGTATGCCAGACTTGTACCATCATGATGAAACAGATGTAGGCAGCCTTGCCCTCAAGAACTCTTGGTCTAGGGCATAACAAAATGTCACCTACTGAAGTTAATAGATTTGCAACTGTATAGCTGGGTAAAAAGATTTTTACAATGAAATGATTTGTCTGTTTTAGCTGAGTTCCCAAGATAACTGGTTTCAACTACTTTCATGTTCCATGATACCAGGTCACCTATGCAAGGCTTATAAAATCGCGTGGCCACTAGCTATCTTTTTGCATCCCATCTTTAGAAACTTTGAGAGAGGAAGTAGATTATAAGGGTTTTTGGTTTTTGTTTTTTGCTGATGGAAGGGGATGAGAGCCCCTTCCTTCACTTCATAAATAAGAGAGGTGGTCCAGGGATATGCCCACCTCTCCAAGTGGTCCCAATAAGGTTGATAGGTCCCCTGGGGCTTGAGGACATGGTGGGGAGGTATCTGCCCTTTGACTCTGACTAACTCATATATTCCTCCCATGGGGCAAAGAGATGTGTTACTGGGACAAAGATGGCACATGGGGTGCTCAAGGAGTTCGTGGGGACCCACGAAAGAGAGAGGGGGGAGAGGTGAGGGAAGGGGAGAGGAGGGAGGGGAGAGAAAAGAAAGAGGGGAAAGGGCAAGAGATAGAGAAGAGAGAGAGGAGAGGCGGGAGAGACAGAGAGAGACACAGACAGAGAGTGAACACGCACACAGGGTCATCTTAAGTCCTGCCCAGGAAACTCAGGAGACCACCCCAGAGAGGTACCATCTGGTGCCTTGTTCTGTAAGATCTCTCCATCTGGCCCCTACCTACCTGTCCACCTGCGCTTCCTGCCAGTCTCCTTCTCTGTGTGGCTCCATCACCACTCCCTCCTGCTGCCCCATCAAGATTGGCTGTGCCTGGGAGGACACTTGGCTGCTCTGTCCTCCACTTGAAAGAGACAGTCTAGACTCCCAAGACTGACTTCTCCTTATGGTTATGTTTCAGCTCACATATCACCTCCTCAGACACCTTGGCCCTCCCCAGCACTCTGGGTATAGCATGTCACAAGTCTTGGTCGTCATGTTGTCTTTATTTTTTTTTTTTTACTTTGCTAGTGGCACACACACACGCACACACATACACACACACACCACAAATCATAAGTTTACATCTCAGTGAATTTTCAGCAAATGGAACATAGGATAGGTATTGACCCAGCATTCAGTCGAGCTGCCAACACAACCACATTGGCAGAGAGTTGCTGGAGCCCCACCCAGAGCAGCTCAGCGTTGCCAGATTCTGTCTGCCCCTAATTCAATTCATGGAAGCACTGGACACCTGCACCAGCCAATATCATAACGACTAGCCACCCGTGGCCCAGCAGCGCTTGGAACTAGCCAGTGCCACCTGTAGAGACGATCGGGTCTTGGACAACCAGGGTTAGATATTAAGTACAATTAATGCCACCTGTGTCCTAGTGCCTTTCTAATGTGGTTATTTGTAAAACATTTCGTTACACACATGGCGCTCATCCTGTTTCTACTGATCAGCGCTGCCCAAGAGCATCTACAAGTGATTTTTCTGTCGTCTTCACGTCCACCGTTTGTCCACACCAGTAGACTGCTAGTTCTCTGTGGACTAGGGCTCGGGAAAGGTGAAGCGGGTTGGAAACCGGCGGCTCCCGCGGCGTCTCCCACTCGGGGACCCTGGATGCAGCCGCTTTAGCAGCGGGGCTTCTCCCGAGGCAGAAGGAAGGCGAGACCCGGGGTGTGGTCCGAGGCGCCACTGGGGGTGAGGAGGGCCGCGCAGACCCCAGACCCGCCCGCCTCCGGGCCCTGCTCGGTGTCGCCAAGCCGCGGTTTCCAGGCAACGGCGAATACAGACGCGGGCCAAACGCTGGTGCCGGCTGCTTGCGGCCAGCGGACTCGGACTGAACCCCTGGGAGGGCGGGTCGGCCCACGGCCGCGGCGGGGGATCTGGACTGGGACGCCATGGAAGACGAGGAGGAAGAGATCACCGCCGCCACGCTGCGGGGCAAGCCCCGGTCGCTCCCTATCTCGGCGCTGTCCGCCTTCAGCTTCGTCCCGCCGCGGCGCCAGGACCCCAAGGAGCACAGCTACTACTACCGCCAAACCCAGGTGCGCGGGGACCCGGGCTGCGGAGAAGCGGGAGGTAGTGGAGGCTGAGCCAGGAGAGGCGGGCGAGGGCGGGGTGTCACCGCCGGGGCCGGACACTGGGGGGGAGGGACTCACCGCGGGGCTGTACCCTGGGGGCGGGGCTCATCGCCGGGGCGGGACCCTGGGGGAGGGTCTCACCGCCTGGGAGGGACCTTAGGGCGGGGCTCGCCGAGGGGCAGGATTCTAGGGAGGGGCTCAACGCGGGGGAGGACCCTGGGGACGGGGCTCACTACCGGGGAGGGATCCTGGGGCGGGGATCACCACCGGGGCGGGACGCTGGGGGAGGGTCTCGCCGCTGGGGCAGGACCCTAGGGTGGGGCTAAACGCCCGAACCAGACCCTGGGGGCGGGGCGCACTGCCGGGGCGGGACCCTGGAGGGGTCGTGCTCACCGCTGTGGGTTGGGGGACCCTGGGGGTGCGGGGCGGCTGGCGAGACTCTGGGGGAGGAGCTCACGGCCAGGGCGGGACCCTGGGGGTGGGGTTCATCGCCGGGCGGGACCCTGGGAGAGGGGCTCACTGCCGGGGCAGGACCCTAGGGCGGGGCTCACCGCCAGGGCGGAACCTAGGGAGGGGCTCGCCGCGGGGCGGGACCTGGGGTAGGGGCTTACCACCGGGATGGGACCCTGGGGGAGGGGATCACCGTCGGGACGGGACCCTGGGGACGGGGCTCACCGCCAGAGAAGGGAGCCTAGGGGTCGTGCTCATCGCCGTGGGTTGGGGGGACCCTGGGGGAGGCTTGCGGCGGGGCGACGCTCTGGAGGAGGGGCTTACCTCCAGGGCGAGACCCTGGGGGAGGAGCTCACCGCCGGGACGGAACCCTGGGGTGGGGATCACCGGCGGAGCGGGACCCTGGGGTGGAATTCTGTGTCAGGGCTCACCGCCTGGGAGTGATCGTGGGGCGGTGCCCACCGCCGGGGAAGCGGACTGGACTGGACTCACCTTGTGGAGCAGTCCTGGGGGCGGGACTCACTGCCGGGGCGGAACCCAGAGACTGGTTCAGCACAGCCGAGAATAGAGTCCGCGGGGCGGGGCTGCGACGCCAGGGAAGGGCCTAGGGGCGGGGCTGTACGGGGGGCGGGGCCCTGGGGGCTGCACAGACTGTGGATAGGGGCCCGGGTGGGCATGTACAGACTCAGGGGGCTGCCTGCTCAGCCGTGGAGCAAGGGGGTGCGGCCTCCCGCCCGGGCCCCTGAATCCCAGAGAGTACAGCTGCCACCACCACCAGCGTAAGATAAAGCCCCGGGAAATAGGATGACCAGGAGGAGCCCGCTGTGCTCGTGGGTGCTCTGAGGGACGAGGTCCTGGGGTGGCGGGGCGTGCGGAGGGGGAAGGGAGTGCTCAGCTGGGACCCTGTGTTCCGAGCCAATCCAGGTGGTCTTCGGGGAAGGGAGGAGAAGCCGTTCGGCCTCTGGCTCCCTAAAAAAGCACAGAGGCTACTGCCAGGACAGCAAGGTATCTCCTTCTGCCAGGCTCTGGAGATGGTCGCGGGAACCTCAGGGCTGCCCTGCTGGCCAGGGCTACGGCCCCGTCTGGGATCTGCTGCAACCCAGGGTAGCAGGGGATACAAGCCCTAGCAGCAGGGACAAAATGAGTTGTGTCCCCCTAAAATTTGCAGTTGTCTGCTGCAACCCAGGGTAGCAGGAGATACAACCCTAGCAGCAGGGGCATGCCTGGATGGCCCAGGGCATGGAAACGACCTTCCCCTCCCCGCCTATAAAAGAAAACAACTAGGGAGATCTGAGGAGGTGCCTGCAGGGAGAGCTGAACTGGAAGTGGTCATTGAGTCTGACCTGGTCCCCTGTAGTACCTGGGAAGGGCTCTGGGGGTCTGCAGAGGCCACTGCACCTTGCACTTCCCACCAGCGGCCAAAAGCAGGAAAAGAGTGTGGAGAAATATGAGGCCCAATTATGCCAGATGTTACAAGAATTGACCACAGCAAGAGTGGTAAAAGCTTGTCAACTAGCTGTGAATCATTATTGTAAATTAACCTTTAGATGACTGCTGTAAATAGAAAAGCAGTTAACTAACTCTATCTTAAAGAAATGGAGAACCACAATCAGTCAGATCTCTTGCAAAACCTACCATACATAGATAATTTCCCTCCTGCAAACCTCCCACCTACCACTAATTTCCCTGACACAGCACGAAAACTCCTTAGCACAGTCCAATAACAACTCTCTCTAACTTCTGCTTCTTTGTAGACAGCAAATAGCCTCTCTCTCTGCTCCTCTGCCTGCCATTTTCTTACAGCATATCTTTTCTTAAATAAATCTGCCTTTCTAAATTCTTAACTGTCATAGTAAATTCATTTTACCAGTCTGCAACTCTGGCCTCACTTAGTTGTTAGCACAATAAGAAGCAAATTCAAAACTTATCTAGGATCATCTGTCCCTTCTCACCACGGTCCCTAAATGTCTCCAGTGTGTCTTTCTCAGGATGCGGGAACAGGGGCGTCATTACTGAAAAGAGATATTGATTGGCACCCTTGGCTTACAGGAATCACTAGCTATACAGATGGTATGAGTGATCAGAGAGGGGTATAGATTAATCAGGTGTCTGGCGGGGAAGGAGGTTATTTTCTCATGGTGTATAAGGTATTCTGACAAAATGCATCCTTCCTTCCTTCCCCCTCCCCCCCAAAATCCTAGAGCCCAGATAAATCCCTCTTCTGATGACACCGGCTCACACTGGTGTACTTGCCACACAAACAGTGTAAGAGTACCTGGTGGCATATAGCATCACACATAGAAGCAATAGTTTCTAGTTTAGGCAACTGCTGTGGATACAGTTGTGTCCCCCTAAAATTTGCATTTTGGAGGCCTAATCCCCAGTATCTTAGAATGCAAGTTTAATTGGAAATAGAATTTTACAGAAGTAATCAAATTAAAGTAAGGTCATTAGCATGGGCTGTAATCCAATACGACGGGTGTCCTTGGGAAATGGAGAAATTTGGACAGGCATGCATAGAGGGAGGATGATGGGAAGAGATGCAGGGTAAAGACAGCCACCTGCAGGTCAAGCAGAGAGGCCTGGAGCAGGTCCTTCCTTCACAGCCTTCAGAGAAAACCAACCCTGCCTCCTTGGTTTCATACTTCTAGCCTCCAGGATTGTGAAACCATCGATTTCTGTTGTTTAGGCCAGTGGTGCCCAACCTTTTTGGCATCAGGGACCTACTCCATGGAAGACAACTTTTCCATGGATGGTGGGTGGGGAGGGGGGTGCACTGAGGGATGGTTTCGGAATGATTCAAGCACATTACATTTTTATTGTACACTTTGTTTCTTTTAGGGTAGGGACTGACCGGGTGAGGGTGGAGAGGCTCAGGGAGGCACAGCAGCACTGCTGGGGCTGGCAAGCCGGTGGTGCAGGCACTGGGAACCCAGAGATCTGGGTAGATTGCAAAGAATTGCGACACACAAAAAGGTTAAGAAAGAAAAGTTTATTTAAAAGTGAATTAGGAGAGAGAAAGAGAAGGAAGAGAGAAGATTCACCTCCCCAAGGTGGGGGAGGGGTACTAAAGCCAGGAAGCATGGCGACAGCCATGGCTCAAAGAGCACATGGCCACACCAGGCTCTAGCAAGGCAATGGCTTCTGGTTGAGACCTTTTAACCATTCCCCTAGATGGGGAAGGATCATTAAGGTGATTGGGTGGTGGTCTGCTTCCACGTCATCACAAAGGGGCAAGCAAGCGCAGGTACTGGTGATGTCAGGTGATGGACAGCAGGCAGATGGGTGTGTTAGTCACATGATTGCTACCATGGTGGGGCTTATCTGTGTCACTAGTTCACAGAGGGCTGATTAGGTTAACCCTGGGGGAGGGGTGATTCCTGAAAGAGACTTGTTAGACATTTGCAATTCACAAATTCCTTGACCAAAGGTGGGGTGGTCATTTGGGCTGTCCTGATCTTGTATCTGAAGATTTGCCTAGAGGGGATGGGATAGGCAGCTGTTTGTCCTGCAGTAGAATGTCTGAATGCTTTCTAATGGTTACACTGAGGTACAAAGATTAAAGAATTAGCTAAGTTTCTTCTAAGTTTCTATAGGTACCTTTCAGTTTCTACTATTGTTACATTGTAATATATAAATAAAATAGTTATACAATTCACCATAATGCAGAATTAGTGGGAGCCCTGGGCTTGTTTTCCTGCGACTAGACAGTCTCATCTGGCTGTGATGTGAGACAGTGACACCCGAAGTGTGTTGTTTCTGTACAGTCTACTCCGTAATCTCGTGTTGGTTGCTTTCACTGCAGAAAACCCTGCTACACAAAGATAGGCTGTTGGCAATGGAAGCAGGCTTTTCAGTGATGATCTCACAGGAGGTGGAGCTCAGGCGGTAATGCCAGTGATGGGAAGTGGCTGTAAATACAGAGAAAGCTTTGCTTGCTTGCTCACTGCCTACCTCCTGCTGTGTGGCCAGTTTCTAACAGGACGTGGATTGGAACAAGCCTGTGGCCAGTGGATTGGAGACCCCTGGTTTAAGCCACACTGCCTATGGCACTTGGTTCTGGCAGGCCTAGCAACTAACTCAGTCACCATGAACCTCAGCCTGCTCCCAGGAGGCTCTCTTGTATTGATATCAGCTCTCTGCTTGGCTTTGAACAAAATGGAAGGACAGATAATAGAAAGGGACATCTGCAGTCAGATCTGTCTTTACAACCCTGTTTGCTGACTCTCCTGGGTTTGACTATCCCTGGTCTCATTGCCACCACAAACCTCACTTTTTTTTTCCTCCTAGGAGCAATATGTTTTGAAAGAATTGTTATCTGTCAATGAAAATGTAAATGAATTTTACATTTTAAATATACAATCCTGCCGGGCTCGGTGGCTCAGCCTGTAATCCCGCGCCTTTGGGAGGCTGAGGTGAGTGGATTGCCTGAGCCCGCGGGTTCGAGACCCGCCTGGGCAAGCGAGACCTCATCTCTACAATAAATCAAAAAATTTGCCGGGCGTG